>JAPMOB010247885.1:0-40743 GCA_029875015.1 Lepomis gibbosus
TGTGTGTGTGTGTGTGTGTGTGTGTGTGTGTGTGTGTGTGTGTGTGTGTGTGTGTGTGTGTGTGTGTGTGTGTGTGGTTGCTGTTGTTAAATATTGCCCAGTAGTACTGTGTAGCAGGAATTATTTTTAGTTAAATACTGCATGATGCAGTTTTTTGGCTGGTACATTTCCTCAGTTTACCTGCCATTGGTAATTTTGGACCATGCAAGTAATAAGCTGAGGGAATAATTGAACACCTATGAGGCTCTATCACCATCCCTCAGATCCCTTCAAAAAGAGTATTTAGTCACAAAGGCACAAAGCCGAAAAAGCTTCTTACCCGCAGCACACACACACCTGCACTATGGCAGCAGCTTTGCCAAAACTTTTCAAGGCTTTTATATTTTCAAAGCCTGCCAATTCGAGGGTAAATAATAACAAAGAAATAACAGCAGTGGATATTTGGAGAAAATACGAAATTGTTATTTCCTGCTCATAGTTGTCATTGTTTGAATTCTCTTTGTAGGAAAAGAGACGAGGCAGATCTACAGCCAGGGGTTTAAAAACAGACGACTGAGTGCATTATTACTATGACACTGGGACAAGCTGTATATTTCTTTTGGCTGTAGCTCTATTATTCAAAACGTTAAAACCACATGATGTGCTCTGCATTAGAAATGGAAAAAAATTACAGCTAGTCTGCATTATCAATTGAAAACAATTTATTTAACGTATTATATTGTTTTAGCAGTGAGTATAAAAGAAAATCTATGTTTACCACTTTGTGGAAGTGGTATCTGTCCACATTGAAGTGTTACTACTTCACAAAGACAAAGCAAAATATCTTTCTTATAATTCATATTTTTATATTAACAATGGATTGTATGACTACTGTAAATTAACTAAAATAAGACTAAATATTAGACTTACATTTATCAGGTGCATAGAAACACGACTGTGCATAAATCATAATGTTCCACCGTATCTACTGGATGTGTTCGCAACCAGTGTTTCACACTTGGACTGTGAGAAATGGCATTTCATTCAATTATACAATCTGTATGCGGATGAACGACAATAAACATAACTTGAACGCATCTTAATATTTGTTAATATGTCTGTGTTGTGCTCACAGATTGTTGCCAGGGACAACAACTGGCAAAAAAATCTGTGTTTGCAAGTTTAAGAATAAAAATACTTTTTTTCTTTGTTTCCTACAGTATTTCTGAAGATCTCTCACCACAGTGTACATTTTGTTTAATTTTTCTACCAGCTGCTTCATTTCCTCTGGGCATTGCACCTAGGAAGAATATAGACATAAACCATATTTAGTGTGCATGCCGTCTGGTTCATACTTACTTACTTCATACTGTACTTCATTTTAGCACTTTTCCAACACACTGCAGACTCAAAACCTGCTTAGAATTAGTAAGCAGTATGGGCATAGCACTTTCCAGCCCACAGCACACTACCATATACTAAAATTAGCCTTGTGATGACTCGCCTGATATCTTTTTATTAGGTGAAACAGAAAGGAGGGGAAGCACTGTAAGTATAGTGTAGCTGCAAGGCTGGCGGATCCCTGTGAAACTCATAAACTGAATTCAGCGATAATGTTAAAACTACAGAGCAGTGCTACTTAAGTATTTATTGTAAATAGATCTGCAAAATCCTCTGAAATACTGAATAGACGAATGCACCATAACGCTGCTGGCAAAGACAACATGCACTGTCCACTGAGGAAACCACTGCTACCAATTAAAATTGAGATGCAATCAGGCTCGACTCTTGTGCTTTTGAAGCTTTTGTCTTGTTAGTTGCTTTGTTTATTCATCAATTGATGTGTAAAAATACATCATTTCCAGAGTTGTTCTTCTTCAAACTCTGACTGAAACCTCCATTTTAGCCTTAAAACACTGTACACCACATCATATATACCCTAAAGGACAGTGCATCCTTGTATGCACACTCACTGTTTATCTTCAAGTGCACTGGGGGAGTCCAGCTTATGTAACATCATACAATTAGGGAGCTGGGTCAGCTGGAGGACCAATCGTCCATATACAGCAGCTCTCCTCTCAGGGCGCGGCCACTCTTTTGCCGTTTTTTCCCCCACTCAGAGCACTTTGGAGAAAGCGAATGGCACCAAACCTCCAGCCTCAGCAATGCACAGGAAGGCTTCCCAGCTGCTCTGGCGTCTCACGCCTGACCTCAGCCACTGGGTTAGCATAGAATAAAAAGAAATCTGCAGGAACATAATGTATGTTTATTTTTCCAAATTATTCTGTATGTAAATGTGAAGCTTTAACTAAGGATTTTGCCTTATCTTTGTCTTAAGTTAAAGTAAATTCATACATTGGACTATTTGTGGAAGAGTTTTTCTCTTTTTCATAAATTCAATATCTTTTTTTTATATATTGAACATATTTCACACTAATCATTAGCTGCAGATGTACATGATTGGAATCAAAGTGTGGCTAAATAAAAATAAATTCATAATTAAATAAATAATGTAAGTTCAATGTTTTAGATACTCGTGTAAACAAACCCCTACTTACTCACTTGCTCAGTTAAAGAAACACAGACACTACTTAATTTTTAAGCAGTTTGTCTTATTGAGGTCAGAGAGCCTCTGTGAGAAACAAAAAGCTCCATTAAAGTTGCTGTAGGCTGCTCGCGAGATGAATTTACTGCCAGTGTCTCACCTCATTATTCACAAAAACACACAGTCAATTCCCCAGAATTGCCGGGGAAAGCTGCAGACAGGTACCTCCTTTAATGAGGCTCCAATTCTCTCGATCTCTGTGCACAGAACAAATTCTCTATTTTCTCGAATGTGACCAAATAAGAGCTATGGTAATTTGCATAAAGTTTTGAAGTATTTCACCACTACCTGCTGCATGACATGGCCCTGCCGTGTTTCAGATGTGACACAAACTTCCCTGAAGTTAAAGTACAGGCTGCTTTCATCTATAGTGTGGACGTCTGCAGTGTAAACCTCATTCAGAGTGGTTTTAAATGATGCTGTACAGACATTGCTACTTGGCCCAAAGCTCCATGCAGGAAATGAAAACAAATGGTGTGAGACCATTATCTTTCCTGGAGTATTGGGTATAAATATTTCACTTTGAAGGTTTTACATCTTTGCTCCAGAAGGATCTCAGCCTGCATCTTACACTCCTGTCCTAAATCCACTGCTATTACTGATCTGCCCCTACATACCCTGAATGGGTGGAGGCTTTACATAACACCCACTCTCTCTGTAAAAACATACACTGGAGTGAGAGAGCAGCTAGAAACGTACCACAGCTGGCCCAAATAGAACAAAACCCCTAAATATCCCTGGTCATTGTATTTTGGTGTAAAAAAAAACAAGGGGGCTGTGTTTTCAGAGGCGGCCATTAATCAGTCTGGAGGAGAAGAAGAAGCCCCTGGCTGTGTTCCAGCTATTTTCTACAGCATTTACAGTGACAAAGGTGTTTTTCTGTGAACCCATCTACGAGTGTGCACCGCGGTGTGTCTTGTAAATCTGTCCACAGTAGAGATATCAAACAATCAGGAGAGCATATTATTTTTTGGGGATACAGATCTATCCCTCCAGGCTGTGAATTATGAAGATGAAAGAAAAGCAGCAGCAGGGCTTGGTGTTGATACTTGGGCTCTTTCAAGCATCTCATTTCACCCTGATCAGTTTTCCACAAAATGTGTTTTAATTCTCTAAATTCTGTGCTAATCCAATTTGTTGTCATGCTGGTTTATGGCAGTCTAAGCCCTAATGAATGGAAGACCCTTGAGGTTTGCGTGCTTTCTTTAAGAATCAAGAGAGAACCCATTGTGTCTTCATTGTAACTCTTACAAGGACATTTTCTCATTTTCTCATTTTCTCGGGCTCTTTGTATTTATCTTGCAGGTACTATTAGATAAAACAGGTGTGAGGCTCATTGCTTTCATGAACACTACCTGATATCTGTTTTACTTAAGTAAAAGTAGCATCTGGGATAATTTATTTTAGTAGAATGTAGTAGAATAATTTATTATATTACTTGGATTTTATTTATGTTTTGGCTGTCTGTTGTGGATCAGTTGTCACCAAACTGTAATCTGGAAACCAACTAAACCACTTTTATTTGGAGGTAAACCGAAAGTGAGGGCACCTGAAATGTTGGTAATAATACCTCATGAAAACTGTGTGTGTGCATAGTGGCCAGTAATGTAGGTCAAAGTCAACTGATAGCCCAGCCTATCATATAGATCTGCCTATCAATCTTTTAGCAACATTGCTGCATGCCCAGTGAACTGATCTTAGGGCAACAAGAGTGCAGTCCCCCATAGCTGAGCAGAAATGTCAGCTTGATTAATTCTCAGAATTAATCAGTTTAGGGGCATGTTTGGTCAATAACATGTCAGGAAATAGTGAAAAATACACCTAACTATTGTTTGTTTTGTCTGCGCAAAAGTCTATGTCATAAGACAAAGAGAGGCAGCAAAATAGAGAACTTTTGGCATTTTATGGTTTGAATCACTTGAACAATGTATCTGCCCATATTTTCTGTCCGTCTCTACGCTGCCAGAAATATAGAAAACAATGCCACAAAAAGCTAGCTGTATTCTTCTGCATTTAAGACATTAATATTGTGTTGTGGAAAAACATATGATTTGTGACATGTGATTTCTTTCTTGGTCACATTGGAAATGCCACAGTGCAGAAGTGAGATGCATCTTTCCTCAGTTATTAGAAAATCTGATATATTGATGTTATACGATAGTCAGACAAATTGGAATTGAATGAATAGAGACCTTCAAGATTTCATTCTGGTGTCATTCAACTGCCGAGATTGATTAAGGTTAAAGTCTAAATCAATCCAGATTAGCATGTACTTGATTCAATTGGCCAGAGTAATTAAATAGCTTCTCTCCTTAGTCAGAGGAGGACGGGCATAAAGTGAGAAAAATCTTCATGCTTTCAGGTATGGAGCCAGCTGAACTTCCTCCCTGCAAAATGGAGAAAAACTTCTTCTGAGCGGATGTGATATGAAGAATGACATATATTTTCTACACTTTTCATCATTGATGCAGTGATTTTGAAGCCTCAGGCCCACTTTATAAATAGTCTGTATTAATATAAGAGAGTGAATATAAGTGAAAAAGACTTTGTGGAGTGTATCATTAAGCACAGGTGATGTGAAATATAATCATTCTGGCCTCATCGTGGCAGAAACCTTCCAGAGGAATAATGAACACATCAGGAGCGCACCACTGCAGGTTCTTTTGAAAGAAATGTTATTATATCTAAGTTCAAATAAAGAGCAAGCATTTCAGAGCATGTCAAACTAGAATGAATTCCTGCCCCACATGCTTTTATATATATATATATATATATTTTTTTTTTTTCACTAAAGATGAAACCTGATTCTTTCCTGAAGGACAGAAAGATTGGCAGAGCCATTACACAAATTTTTCCCATCAACCCCTCAATCCAGAGTTTTGTTTCTTATGCCATAGCAGCCCAAAATAACACTATATATAGATGTGTGTAATATATGTGTTAGTGTATGAACGTGTATGTGGGGATAAAATGTGTAAATATGTCCAGAAACACCTTGTATGTGTTTTTCATGGGCAGGCTTTGAAAACACATTTCTCTCCAAGGGCAATAAAAACTGCTAAATCTATCTAAGCTGCCAACCGTTTGTGTAGAGCATGTGCAGAGTAATTTCTGTTCAGTATCTTTATATTTGACTGTTTTAGTGCCAATAGTAACTAAACATGGCGAACAACTATAGCCAAGCTAGCGGCGCTGTGAGGCTTTAATGCTCATTACACACCACTAGAGGAAAGGCCATAAAAGAAGCATCCTGCCAGTTCGCCAGTGCAAAGCTTGCACTAACAGAAACTTAATACAGATCCAATATGACTGATCCATAGACCGTAAAAGGCTGATATCTGAAAGTACAAACAGGAACGCTGGAGTGAAACTAAACTCCAAACTACAGAGATTCAGGTAGAAGCTGTGAAAGTACTTAGAGCTGAAAACGCAACAAATTTAAAACTGAGCTTTCACTGAGGGGAAAGCCGGCAATAAGCTGCCCATGGTTGGCCAAAGTGTGGCTCTCCCCACTGTGGGGCAGTAGTGGAAAAATATGTCATCATGGCTTTGGCCAACCCAGGCCCATGGAGAAACTTTGAGACCAGAATAAAAGAGTTTATTATAGAGCCAAACCAGGCAATCAAGTTTCTTTCCAAATATAAAAAAGAGTTTCCTAATGACCAGCAGAGATTTTGATCTAAATCTGCACGACTCTGTACTAAACCTTTAAATGTCCATGTAATAAAACTGGCTGGACTCAAGCATGAAGCAGCTGGAGCAAGCTGTTGCCACTCCCACTGCTCCATCACAGTGTGTTCAGCTTGCCAAGAAAGTGTCTGATCGCAGACTGGATCTCTTCCTTAGAAAGTCTCTGTTATCTCTCACCTCTGATCTGAGCACCCCTCTTGTCCAAACAGATAAGAGCGGATGAAAATGGCAACATATCCACACACAGCCGGCACGCTGATACAGCAAATGCAATGTGGTTTTCCAAGAGCCACTGTACATCTATAGTATGTGGACAACACATGGTATACATCTGGTGAACATTATGATAGCTAAGAATGTGTACGGAAAGGCAGTGAAGTCAAATGCAGGTCAACAGCCTGGAAAAAGGATATACTCTGGGATGCTTTATTAAAAAAATATGCTGGTAATGTTTATCTATCCCGTTCAAATGATTCAGTGCACAGTGGACACTTTAAATGCATTCAGAAATGAACTAGTAAAAGTACACAATAAATTGTTACTACAAAGTGATTACTTTATACACTACTGGTTAGTTCGATCTTTTATGGTGTATCATAATTGGAAGCTGAACATAGGTTTTGTTAATTTTAATCACTTGAATGTGCAATGTAACTACTAGTAATTAGCTGTCAATTACGTGTAGTGGAGTAAAAAGACAATGTACAAAGTATAAAGTAGCATACAGTTGTAGTACATCATAATTCTACTTAACCACAGTAACATGAGCACTTGCTTAGAACCACAATATATAGCAAAACTGATACAGATACATTTAGTAACATTATAATGTTACGATTGAAGTCTAATTCAATTTAATACAATTCAGCTGCAATTTGACATTGATTCAGCTCAGCTTTAATACAATTTAATACTTTTACATTTTCATTCATGAATGAAAGTTGATTGATTTAGACTGGCAGTGGCTAAGTGAAAAAACAAACCTTACTATTACACTTTAAGTGCTTTAAGTAAAAAATGGAATTTTAACATTTACAATCCTGACAACCAATCAAAATATGATCTGCAGAACAGCAAATGAATGGACTTTTAGGTGAGATTGCTTTGCCAATTAACTATTTACGGTTTCTGACAGCCTTATCAATTATAGACAGATTCACTCAGATTCTGGTTTGGCCCTGTATGTATGGATTTATCAAGCTGCTTATGTTTTCATGTGTTGGTTTGCTGATACAAATCACTTGATCTTTGCATCTTTACTTATACATGTGCATATACTTGTACAATATATATCTCATGTATAGGTCTTTGTCAGACTTTAAAGCATGTTACATTACCACATTAAAGAGTAAATCAACACCAAGGTGAAAACCAGTGTTTTACTGCCCTCTCTGGTTGAACGTTTTAAGCCTGTTTATAAAACGGGTAGCTAAAATCAAGCAATCTGATTGGTTCATAGTAGTGATTTAATGAGCGTATACAACGGGTAATTACTTACACAGATCTGTATCACTCCACGACAAACAGGGTTCAAGTTATAATCTGATCTTCATGGGGGTCTCACACCCCATTTACACCAGGTATTAAAATGCCATCTGATACAGATCTGATGGATCGGGCCGAGATAAATAATAAATAAATAATGAGAGAGTGAGACAGAAATAATTGCTTATTACCTCTCTCACACACACTACTTGCCCCAGATGTCTGCGATATTGCAACAAAGTTTAATTTTCAATAGCCTGTTCAAAAGACTATTGCTCAAGGAGAGACGCATTTCCGCCCTTTATTGTAGGTATAATATAAAGTGTTATTATTTTATGCACTGCAATCTACCGAAGCAGGACAGTTTAGTGGCTGCACGATAAACAGAAACATATGAATAAATAGTTCTAATCGTTCTAGCCTTTGATGTATTTTGCTTAGCAACCATCATGCGCTATGTAGCCTAACAGCAGCCTCGTAGGAACTGACAGTGAACTGACACACCCTGAAGCACATCTGTACATCACTGCAAGAAGGTGAGAAATTAAATCCCTGGAGGTCGGAAAAAACAAGATTAAGCTGCTAAAAATAAGAAGAATCTAATAGCTCACGTTTCATTTCATGATTGGTTTGCAGGTCATCTCATAGCTCTAATCAATAGTTTGATTACTGACATACATCAGTGCACTACTTAAGGCGACCATAGCAACAGTAGATGAACTGTTTGACATTGTGACATCTTTTACCTTCACCTTGTCTGTTAGTTTCACATGTCACAACATCATTATTAACATCAGTATTATAACTTGCTAACATTAACAGTCTACATCATGCATTACGTCATCTGTTTATGGGTTTTCTCCAACAAAGACTTTTCCTCTAATCAGCTCTGATTGTTTTTCTTTTGCCTACAAGCTAATGCTAAGTGACAGAGCCAGATTCTGTAACATACCATACTTTCCTAAATATCCTCTTAAGTTACAGGTTAGAGGCCACAGAGACCATAAACTGCTCTTAGCATGGGGGAAATTAAAAGCATGGCAGGATTCTAACCTTGGAGCATGATTAAAGTTTTTAAACTGCACTGGGGAATTTCTAAACTTCTCATCTTAAAATTGAGTACGGTCTCCCAATGCCAAATCTAAATGAGTCTGCGCAAATTATTTGGCAGGTACTGATGCGTGTTATTACATTACAGGACAAGGACCATTTGGAATCATGTATTAATTCATTTGCTAATTAAAAGAAATATTTTCTGGGTTTGTTTCTCATTCAAGCAAAGTCAAATCTGTCAAAGTCTGGCTTTGATGCAAACATTGATGTATTATGAGATGTATTTTTGAGTTTAACAGAGAATTGATGGATTGAGCTCCTTCAATATTAGTCATTTTAAGCCACTTACAAGTTCTGCCGATCCTTTTTGCTGCTTTATTCATAAGAGCCACTGGGTTACAGCGTTCACTTTTACAGTAAAAACACTGGGATGTCTTATATAATGCTGAGTGAGCTGCCAGGTGAATTAGAGGCCAGCACTTGATGGGGAAAATGTTTATAGAGGAGCTACGCCCCAGACAGAAAACCCCCATGTTGGCCCAGAGAGAGAGAGAGAAAGAGAGAGACTGCCGGGCTCACTGAAGCATCTTCATCAGCAGATCTGGAGTGCTGCCACGGTTAGGCTGGGTCACAACTCAGGGGAAGCTTACTTTAATCAGAGGCACGCTTCCTTCCCAACCTTGTTTCAAGCACTCAGAGATCGGCTTCGCTGTAGCAGAAGCTCCGTGGGACTCGTGAAAGAGCAGACTGATGTGATACTCACACCAATGACGATGTTTGCTCAGCTGGAATGGTTGATATTTACAGCTACTTCTACTGCACAGAGGACATGAAGAGAGACTGACTAGCCACTACAAAGGACTTCAGTTAGACTCAACTCACTTGAAGGACTGTGACTACGTTTTGGCCTGTTTGGCAAAAAAAAATCTAACCCCAGCTGTGAGAAAAGGCAATTCCTCTCTGGCAGACAGTTCTGTTCAGATACTTAAAGGTGATCTGCATTATCAAAGGCCCTGTCTAAACTTGCTATACCATAACAATACTGCCAGGCAAGGATGTTGATATTGGACTGCAAAACCTTGGATTATATTAATGACTGTGGTTTTTAAGTGCTGTGACAATGTTTTAAAAATTCTGTCTGTCTGTAATATCTGGACATAGCAATGTTGGTATGGTTTAGGCTAAGACTGAGGTTGTGGCAAAGAAATGTTAAGGTATGGTTAGGGTTAGGCAACTAAAATGCTTGGGTTGGGGAAAGATTGAGGTTATGGTTAGTAATACCATAATTGCAGGTTAATTGCAGGTCTGTGACTTCAATTTACTGCATGAATGACATGGTAATCCACCGCCATACCTCACTACAGTAAACTCCTTCCTACATTGACACTGAAGTTTGGCACTGGATGTAAAATGTGAGGCACAGAATAGTTAAATATGAGCTGAAACTGCTTGCATACCAGACTGCACCTCAGGTGTCCTGATGAAGTCCAGTTATGATGTAACTCACTTCTAGCAACATGCTGTATGCATTTCTATTAGCCAGATCACAAAAGTACATGCAAATCTAGATACTGACTACTCCAGTCCAGTGATCTCTCACCCACACAGATCATTGAGTAGTTGCACTGATCAAGACAAGATAAACACTACAGCAGCATGTATGGCAGCAAGTGTTTAAACATTTTTCTGTTGCTTTACTGTGGCATGGAGAATGAAGACTAATTTCAGTGTCATTTCAGCTGTTATTATCACAGGAGGAAGACCACAGAACACGAGTCTCATCCTAGGAATTACCTCCATATTGGACGATTATTAGTGTGTAGCACATCAGGCTTTCATGCAGGAGACCGGAGTTCATGCTTGGTCACAGACCTGCAATTATTGTTGGCATTTCTATTAACTAAATTTCTATTAACTAAGCCTTCCCAAACCTTGAACTTGTAGAAAGTGTTGGAATTGGCTGTTAAGAATGTCATTAAATGTCAGACACTCTTGTCTGGCAAAAGGGTCAGTAGTTATACTTCTGAGGAGTTAAGATTAGAGGTTTTGCTATGTTAGGCAAACATGTGGCTATAATTTATCTCAAACCAACTTCTGAGGAACTGGGCTGTCTTGACAGGTTCTTGGTTGTATTTGCATTTGGATTCATAGCTCTCTGATTTGCCAAAGATGCATGAAGTGTAGAAAATACAAGGCGCTCAATAAGTAGATATAGTTCCAATAAAAACCTACAAATAAGTTGACTTTTTTTAAAAAAAAACAGGTAAAACTGAAATAATCGATTATAAGTGTTGTTTCCAGACAGAGCAAACAACGAGAAAGCATGAAAGACCCACACTGCACTACCTGCCCAACACCAAACAACAGACAGAAAAAGTTAGCTAAGGAAAAAGGACAGGGACAAAGTCAGTTTCTCTTCTTACACAAGAAGGAAATCAATTAAGCCAGAACACTGACGATTCATAGCTGTCATCACTAATAATGAAGACTGAGATTTTGTTTTTAGTTATGCAACAAGACGCCAAAGGTTTTCTGATACAGAGATGCTAATCCTCTCGTCAGATGTTGCATAACACGACCAAAAGGGCCAAACACCCGAAAAGTTGGAGTTAAATTAAGTGCAAAAGATCAAGTGGGAGATGCAGCTTCTCCTCTTTACTCTGATTTTGTCATTGTCTCTTTCTTCACAGCACTCTACTCCCCAGGGCACCTCCGTATCATCTGAGGTCCAGATGAGGAATAGTCCACAGGCATAAAAAAGAGCCCTCAGCAGATACACAAAATCACCCTAGACTCTATCACTCATGCTATCAAAACAGAAAATCACACTGCAGAGACTAAATATCTACTAAGCAATAAAACCTGTACCTGAAATTACACTTCCAGCGGGTGAAATATGACATGATTTACAATTTACAAGGTTCATCAGATAAATATCAGTGTGAAAGTTAATGTCATCCAACTTAATATCCTGAATTGTGATTCCAGAAAACTAATGAAGGTGTCTGATATTAGCTAATGAAATGTCAAGGCCAAAATTAAGCCCATGCAGGTGGTTATTAACAATGAATAATTAACAGTTGAGGTGACAGGTGCAGAATAAGTATGATAACAAACCCATAAGAAAGAGTGCGATATGTGTGCTACACTCACGGGAAGAAAAGGAGACAGGCCTGTACCTTGGTGCCTGATATCCTGGTGACTTAAAACGTTTCAGGAGAGAGCAATTAAACACGTCGTGTTTTGTTCTGTGGAGCCCACTGATTAAAATTGGTCCTTTAGTATTGCCCAGGGGCCACATACTGGCATCAAGAGACACACAGTAAAGAAATATATTAAATGTCACAAACAAAATCACAAACAAATCTTGCTGATCACCATCCTCTAATTAAACTTGTTAAATCAATTAGTGGTGAAACAACTACTTAATTATTTGATAAGCCAATTGGAAATGAAATAACTTTTATAAGTGACTAATCACTTAAGTAATTTATTAAGCAAAGCTACCAAAGATTAGCCAGTTCCAGCTTCTCTTGCTGTTTTCCTCTTATTTATATCTTTGCAAATTTAATATACTTGACTTTTGGACTGCTGGTTGGACAAAACAAGCAATCTGAAGACGTCACGTCACCTTGATGAACATTCTGCTGACCAGAAAGCACAATAGAAAATAAGCAGAACCATAATTTATTTCACTCTCTGTCTGCTTAAGGATTTAAATATTGACATTAATATCTGTCTGTAAATATATTTCTTTTTCATAATAGCTTTCTTTTTCAGTTCTAAAGTCTAAATTTAGTTCTCCACTGCTATATTTATATTTTGATGACTCAACTACAGTGGACCTGAGAGGTCGACTCACTGCAGCCTCAGACAAACAAATAGACAACAAAAGAGCAAGAGAACAAAAAGTGTTCACCGATTCGATAATATAAGTCCAGCATTAGGGCAAGCTGAGGAACACACTTAGTAACACATATGTAGAATAACAAAAGACAAGGCACACAACACAAACAACACAGCCAAATACACAATGAAGACAGCTCTCCACAAGTGATGTTGGAAAATGAGATAACCGCTGACATTTATTTCATTTTTAACAATGTGACTGCATGATTCAGATAGTATTGCAGATAATAGCTATACAGCTTGTATTCTATTATTTACAGGCTAACATTAGCCACAAAAATGGCAACAACTTGTGCCTCATCAGCTTTTTGTGTCCCTAGGAAACTTATGTGCTACTTGCAATGCTTGTAATTTCATCATGTTTTTGTGTTTGGTTGCGTTTTTTACTTTCCCAGTGTATTTTGTTATGTTGCATAGATGCTGTAAAGGTATTTACTTCATGCATTTGTGTTTTGTGCAAAGAAGAAAAAAAGTAATAGACAGATTATTCAACCTTGAAAATAGTTAGTTGCACCCGTAAAACAAATGAAATACAATTTTTGGCTCTCTAACCAACCATCTTGTGCCATTTGGTTCTATCTCTGGATGGCACACATAGATACAACAGACAGACTGACAAGGATATTTAATAGACCATTGAATTCTGCAAAAATCCTGCTAATTGCCGAGCTCTGTTTCCACCAGCGAGCTTTTGTATAATAATCCGATTAGAGGAGCTTTTCACATCTCGCTATGCAATACATGCACACAGTGACCAGATGCATAGAGAGCTCCAAATTCAGCCAAAAATTCACTTATGTGGGCTGTAATTGTTTTGACATTTGAAGGCATAGATTAAGTTTCTTCTGCAGAGACTTGCAGCCAAAGGCAACAAAAATGCAGAGGATACAGTTTGTACAGACTGCCGTCATCATATGTCCTGCATTTATAACAGCAAAGAAGAATATTTAACTAAGTGGAATGCAGTGTTTTGTTCTTATTTTGGGCTTACATTCCATAATATAGATATTCAGAAGAAGGGGTTTCAGGTTCATGTCTAGATGGCACAGTAACTAAGTGGTAGTCCAGAGAGTGTTTTTCATTAAAGAACAAAAGGCGGAACAAAAACAAAACAAATTTCTTCCTTTTCATAAGACACAGCAACTCTCCCTCCCTCTCCCTGGGCGGTGCGTCAGCAGTCAGCCTCATCCCTCCAAACAGCAGCAGGATTAGACAGCAGTGTTGCCATGCAAGGCTGGAGCCAGAGTTGCCCCTGTTAATAGCTGCTGTGAGATTAAGGGAGGTAGACAGGGCAGAGACAGCTCATAAAGATGCAGGCTGATCTAAGGCATACAGGAGGGGAGAGAAGGGGAGGGAGCTGGGGCCTTGGCCAAGGCGCAGGGATACCCCCATAAACCTGGACCATAACTTTGGCTCACAGGAGCCACTAATGCCAGGGCAGGGCAGGATTAGAAAGATCAGGCTTTTACATCCGCAGCTGCCCTGTTAGGTGATCACATGGGCTGAGGTGATGCTCCCTTGATAAAAGTCTCCATCTTATCAAGTCATTTCTAAATGTAATGGAGTCCTCGAAAACCTTTTTTTTTTAAAGAAAATGCAAAGTTGCAATTATAGACCAAGTAACTCCATATGAAAGGATTTATATGTATATCTACCATAGTGTGGTAGGGAAATACTGTGGAAATCTGCTCAACCTTTTTTCCATTAAAAAAATCAACCTGTTTTAAGGGTTTTCTAGAAATGAGTGTCCGTATCTTGACACAGAGATCGCTGACATGAAGGTGCTGTTTGCAGCAGATGTTCGCCACATGTTACAGAAACATGGTGAATTCTGTTCAGGTGGTTTCCAATAAAAATGCTCTTTTTAATTAATTAAGACAAATGAAAGAAAATTCTGAACTATTCTTACTGCACTGACTGATAGTTCACTTGTAATAAAAAGTAAAACTTAAATGACTCAACTACTGGTTAAAATAAGATAGATGTTTAGAGAATGCAATGTGCTTCTCAAAGTGTTAAGAGAAAAAAAAAACATAGAAAAGCCTCTCAGCACTGCAAGACACTAGAACTCTCAACTGAAAGCAATGTTAATTATATTGTTAAGTGGCTCTGCAGCTCTAAGAGACAGGGAGACCCACTTACTTAATGCAGGGGAAATTCTGTTTCTCTACATACTAAAGTTAGAATGTAGAAACCTTCTGTGTGTATCCGTTTGAGCTACATTCAGCAAAACATGATGAATTAGTCTTGCATCTTTGGGTCTCCAGCCAAAATGTTTCCAAAGGTTCTCAGTAATTAAAACAGAAAGCAGGGAGCCTGTCTGTTTTTTTGATTTTGTGCTGTAATTGCACCACTGATCAAAAACTGAGATGTTTTTGTTAGAGGCCTGCACAGTTAGACTCAAATTACAGCCTACACCAGGGCTCACGGTAAAAACGACAGCGTTGATGGAGTAATTGAATTACACTAATGCTCATTTAAGTGTTGTGTCCATCAGTTCTATGCATAGCTTTGAAATTGTCCCACTTACTTGTCTCTTGATAAAACATAATAAATCTGTTAAAATATTTAGATAATTCTGTAAACGACGGATATTAAAACAGAGAAAACCAAAAGGTATTCTGTGTCAGAAGCTGTGATTTAGAGATTATGTATCTGAAAACAGAGTTGTGTTGGTACAGTGAGATCGATGCATGTTTTCCTCCGGGCAGTGTCCACTCTGGCTGGATGGGCTGAATGATTTTTGCCATCACAACCCGCACAAGATCAATAATCAGCCCTCCTGCCTCACTCATCACCACAGCGGCTGTTGAGATTATTTTTCACTCCTGATTATCAGGCGAGCTGCAGTCACTGCTGCTGGGTCGAGCTTAGGTTAATTGCCGACTGGAAGGCAAGGTGATAGTGAATAATTATGTTTATACTTAATTTATTTACAAAACACTGATTCAATTAGGTGACAATGTTGGAAGTATCATGAAACATAGCGCAACAAAAAGTGAGGTTGTAGAGGTCACAGTTGTGAACTGAATCATAAAAGCCTAAATTTAACCAAACGTCAACACTGGTATGGGAAGAAGCATTTAAATGACTGGCAGTGATTTCTGTTTATGTTTACAATCAATTTAAACATGTGATAGGCTGAAGAAATAACCCATAATCTGTGTACCATTATGCTTTAGCAATAGTGCAACTAGAAGAGTGCACTCAGTAGAGTGCAGTATATGAGGATAAAAGATTAATCTTGTTGAATTTTAGGCCCAAAAAAAAAAAATCCATTTCTATTCGAATGAAAACAATGACCTTCCTTTGCAACGCTGTGCTGAAATCTGGTAAGACACAAACTGTGTAACTGGGATGTGTCTGGTTGAATCCACCTAGACCCACCAGTAACCTATACGGCGCTGTATATAAGGTTAATTAAATTGTTTCAAGTGCTTGAAAGCTGCAAATAATCCACAAGGTCAGGTAAAAAGTGGCTAGTAGCATACTGAACGATTCTGAGATTGCTTCACTGTCATTGCCAAAACGCCATTGTCCTTTTCTCCTTTTCAGATCAATATGAAAGCTTAACTGAGCATTTTTCAAAATCCAGGGGAGTGAAAGTCTTCAGAGCAAAATCATGTCTCTCTGCAAAGCCCCAATTCTCTTGGTTATCCCCACAGCTTCCCTCCACGGAGTTGTTCCTGCTCCCTCTCTAAATCCACAAGTCAAGCTACTATGACTCCCTGATCACTGCAATGTGAGACCTTGTGAGTCACAGCTGATTCAATTGATCCCCTACAGGAGAGTCAATCCTCACTCAGTGAAGCCAACAGGGGTGGCGATTCCTGATTAATACCTCTACTGGACGCGCCGCAGCTGTCTTATTTACTGCTACAGAAATACAGAATGATTCCTCGCCCCTCTAAAGAAACATATCAGTTTTATCGAGCACTTACTTGGCGGCTAATGCACACAGAGAGGGAGTAAAGGAAATAAGCTCTTTTCTTTCTTCTTGCATTTGATTGTTTCTCTGTTTTTTCTTTTAATTCCTACTCAATGTGAGTGTCTGTCTCGCTGCCATGTGTGCGTGTCTGTGGCAGATGAGCTGCTGTGAAGTGAAAGTGAGGGGGGGACTGCGACAAATTCTAATTCAGCCCCTGCAGCAGCGCTTCACTCCAATCGATCTTTTATCCCTCAGCTGCCTTATCTGTTGGATCACTTGTCTGAAGAGTAAAAAGAAAAAAAGCTGCCTTAGCAACAGAGGATAATTAAGAGATTGGACAAGCTAAGAGATAAAATAGAAGGCTTATGTCATCGGAGGAAGAGGTCTTGTTAAGGCACATAGAAAGTCTCGATTTACCTTGTAGTGGATAATATACTCACCTGTGTGTGCAGCTATGAGCATAAATCTAAGTGGAAGAAAGATTTGTTTATTCATCTATTACCAAATGGCTAAAAGTATTTGTTGAAAACTTATTTTTACAAGTAATTCTGTCTCATATCTGGCTTTAAAAGTCCTTCCTTGTTCTCCTGACATCATAAAAAAATATAGAAATCAGTTGAGATAATCGTTCTTGTTTCCCAAACTGACTTTTTCCGAAAATAGGACAGGACACGATAAGGACAGGAATAAGGACAGGAAAGTAACCATCGGAGCTGTGGACATGAGATGTGACAAAATGATGATTTCAGACTTGATTCAGACAGATTTGGCTGCTGTGACACTTGACTAACTTTAGACTTGACTCCCTAAAGGCTTCACTTGACCTGAAATTAGAGCAAAAACACTCAAAACTAGACAGTGTCAAGAAGATCTTGTAAAGCCACATAGCTTTTAATTATTAGGCCTGCTCATTGAAAAGACTCAAGTAAAACACAGAACTGCAAAACTTTGAAACAAAGACTGATATTATAATTGTTTGAGACGTGAAAACAATTAACTTGCTAAAGACTTGAAACTGAAAAATCTGACTTGACCAAAAACACAAATGTTGAGAAGTTGAGATATTTCACAGGATAAGTGAAAGCTTACAACCTGTTGGTGGAGCTACATAAAAAGTCAAAGGATCATTATGAGAGATTTGGCTAAAAACTCCAAATTACTCCAAAATAATACAACATGGACATTAATTTCAGAGACCATAGTTGTTTTTAACTTTAGAATTAATGCTGAATATTTAAACAGTCCCTCCAGGATTTCCTTTTATGTTTGAACACAATACTGCAATACTAAATAGTTTACCCTGCTGTAGTCAAGCAGATCTGGATCCTGTTTTTCACAGTCCATTTTTTATTTATTTTTTTTGTCAGCAAATGTGAGACATTGGTATCGTGTGTCTATTGTGACTTGAAAACAAGGAACTGACAAGCTGACACATGACAAAATTTTGCAGGAAACAGCGATGGTAGGTCAAATTTGCGGATAAAGTTGCAATCGTGACATCACAAAATCCTGGAGGGACTGTTTTATACAACTGTGGTCTTTGCTCTGCATCCATTTAGCTACTATTTAAACTTGCCCTAAACAGTAGCCAAGGCATGATCCCCAAAAATTCATGTCTCCATGCTTGCAGCAATACCGGTTTTGTTACTGGGTGCTAATTTAAATTGTATTCTTATATGTAGAATGAATATTGTACATATGGTCTTACACTAATATGACTGTAAAAATCGGAGCATAGCAAAACTATGTTTGTGATGACGATAAGAGTCTTACTATAGTGGCTCTCAGTGTGAAACTCTCCCTTCCTAGAAGCAAGCTATATCCCAGCTATGTGTAAAAAATTGAAGTGGACGTGACAAAAAAATTGCAGAGGACATGACCTCTGCGTCCTCACTGGTAGTTATGGCCGAGAGACACATCACTGCACTACTACTGAGAAAACGACACTTCACTGAGAAAAACTCTAGACATGTCAGTATAGCTTTACATCTAGAAAGAAGTGACAGACTTCACCTCAGTGGAAGATTTTTTTGTCATTTCTGAGAAGAAATATGATTTTGAAGTAATACTCACGGGTTAGAGGTGATGTTTAGATATCAGCCTGTTTCCTCAACGCATGAGCACTTACTGTATGCAATAACACACACACACACACACACACCTTTAATCTTTTCCCCTGACAGTTATGAGAGGGAGGAAGAGTCCCGGTGAGGCATGTAGACAGTAGATTGTCCAGCCGTGACCTCTCAGCTCGGCCCGCCTAACCCAGCTGATGTGAGGAAGGCTGACAGCCTGGCCCAGTGCAGGGAGGAACAGTGAGGACATAGGGGCATTCTGGGAAGAGAGTGGCTTCTTCCTGAGTGCTTCAAGTCAACCAAGATGCTGAGAATATAAGTTATAATACTTATGATTTTCACCCTGTAGTTGATACTATAAATGTCAGGCTTATTTTCAGTAATAGCCATTCAATGTATTTACAACATTTAAATTGTTGTGGTGGAATCTGCCATTCCCATGCTTGATTCAAATTGCCTTTACATGTCCCACGGATTCAGGGGACAACAGCGTAATGCAGTGCATGTTACTGCTTGTAATTTGACCTAATTGATTAGGTTCACTGTTTACTGCTCGCTCTCCTAACACCATGTCAGAGCTGTATACATAGCCAAAGTGACACCGAAACCAAGTTTGGTTCCAAAAGAAAACCTCATTCAAAATCCCACTCACATTAGTAATAATGCAAATAACTCAAAATCCAGGAACACAGCCTTACTCAACAGTTCAGGTCATTCACTCTATATGTCTCAAAATATCATTGTTTATTCACTATTTCTGTTGTTGGTAGCCTTTAACAAACACCATTTCCGCAGGAACTAGAACATCACAGGTTAAACGACACGTCTAGAAACAAGAGGCAAGTCCATTGACGAGTATAGTGTTTGTGGTTGAACAGACAGAAAGAAAGGAGCGAATAGTGTGGAGGTTTTTAGACAGCAAATATTACAGCTCCAAAGTCACAAATGTGACTTTAGAAGAGAGTGCTGGTGAATCTTATGAATATGCACAAAACCAAGGCACAGTGATGTAACTGCACTAAAATTTCATGGGAGCTGTATTATTTTGTAAGTGTTATAGTGAATGCCGATTTTTCCTACAATATGGAAACAAACTCTAGTAAAACGCTTCGGCACCTACATGAATCGCAATGAATTAAAATGCTACAAAAAAGACAACCGACAAACGTTATTTTTTCATTAGCAGATCATTTTTAATGTTTGCAAGCAACCGAAGATGCAGTGTACTGTAACCCCTGCTCTCCTGTTGTATTTCTGACAAAGTAGCTGCTCAAAGACTGCTGTTACCACTGTAACCAGAGGTGTCGCCAAATCAACCAGGACTGAACTCTCAAGGATTTTAACTTTAAACCTTAAATTCCCTTAAATGTGTACATAATTAACTCACAGACCTGCAACAGCCAAAGAGACTCTTTTTATACACACTTTTCTCAACTTTTTATCCATTTCTTGCATCATTCAGTGGAACTCCACGCCTTTGACCACTGACCCTTAAAAGGCAGCCATCCAACAATATCCAACTGATTAAGGCTGCTTGCTGCACAGCCAAAAAGCCTGTGTAACCATGACATGGGGGATCTCTCCATGAACCCCTGGTGGCCAGTGTACCCTTGTCCTTCACAAAGAAACATGACAGCAAACACGTAACACAAGGGCAGTGGCTTATGCATCTTCATGGTAGCAGCTCTGAATTATTCACCGAGCAAGCTTCAGAGCTGCTTCTGAAAGGCTCTGCAGAATTTTGGCTCCCTCTGTTGCGCCCTGACATGTTATGTAACTTTGTTTACAAGCACAGAGCATTATAATGTGTGGAGCTGCACCACAAGGAAACACAGGTAACTCTAAAGATGTTGAGAAATTTAGGTCAACAGGTGGAGAAATAATCAACAAGCTCTGCAGTAATTAGTGAATAAAACAGCACATAGGATGTCCATGAGGATTTAGTTTACATATTTGTCTTAAAAAATGTGCATAAATGTTAGATAAAGAGCACAGAACATTCAGCTGAATAAAGTGTATTTGGTCTCAACATCTTCATTGTATCATTTATAGCAGTTGCTCCTCTGTGTGTTCTGGTATTCATTTATTCAAGGGGCTCTTTAAAAGCAAAAGCAACAGCAGCCAACATCCATCGAGTTAAATCATATTCAGGCTAAATGGAATTGAGGGCCTGGTTGAGTCTTTCGACTAGAAGTCTGCCTCAGACTAACTGACCCGAGTCAAACACGCTCCATTAGCTAATTATATCCTTTAAATGACAAATGCAGAAGTCAGAGGGCAGCCGCCGCATGAATACTAACAGGGTTCTGCCATGAGACGTAAACAACCTATAGCGAGAAAAGGCGGCAGAAGAAAGGCACCCTGCTGCACCAGTGAAATCAAGAGGTTCTATTTGAATGTGATTAGGCTGGAAGAATTCAGAATAAATAAAAATTGTGGTGGGAAGTGAGAGTGAGCGGAACAAAACTCAATCCTCTAATGCCGTTTCACATCAGGGGAAACCCTTTTTCTGTTCCCCTGGGGATGAATGATAAATCACTTGTACTGTAATATACTGAGCTGCAGCATTTCAAACATTTCTCCAGCTGGCCATGGTCACTGGTAGAAATACCAATAACACCTGCAATAAATGTGTTACCTTATGCACTATGCAAGAACAAGCCAAAGGATCTTTGTTTCTTACAAATGTCAGAAGAAACGCATTAATTTCTTTAGCTTTCATCAGGTGTCAATTTAACTGAAGATGAATTCTTTAGGTGTCATCAGTCCACCATAATGAAACCTAAGTTGGTGTGTGGAGGCGAACAGTGTGCAATTATTGGGTTATTTATAGTAGCACAAGCTATAGTGTCTACAGCAAGTATGACTTATCACCTCCTACAGCTACTGTATACGTCAATGTATAGAGAACAGACTTTTTCAGCTTCTCCTTATAGAATTCCTATTCCAAGCTTCACAGCACCTAGAACAATATGATAAACATCCAATATACTATGTATGCACAGTGTTTATATACTGTGTGATGATGTTAACTGCAGTTTGCCTGGAAACTGTGCGTTACTCAATTAGAGAAAATTGTGGTGAATGATTTTTACTCTTCGTCATTAATCTTTAATCCTTAATCAAAAAAGGGAGCGGGCATTCTGAACTCAAATGTAATTCACATTGTGAGGTTTATTCCTTCACAAACATTGCAAACCACTCCAGCATTTGATTGACTGGCGAGGTGGCTGTCCTGTTTACTATCAGAAACATTTGAAAAGACCTCTATTCAGATATATGTTTTAGCCATAAGCCCAAAAGTTTGCATAATGCAATAGTTTCTTCAACCTCTAACAAGCAACACAACACGAGTGAGACTGAAATTTGAAAGAGTTAAAGAAAGATGAACATGACAGCAAATATTAAGGGGAAGCGCCTTTTCCTTTTGATCTATGAGCAAAGCAAACATTGGCAGAGAGGTAATTACACTGATAGAGAGCCTCTTGCTATGATGAATAGCCCTGCTGCATTCATCATGCTAATTTCAGCCATCTAATGCTTAGACGCCTGCTACAGGACATGATGCCTGACAGCCGGAGCCAGAACTAAAATTTACTTTCTGACCCATCTGCCAGCGGCAGGTAACCTCAGAAATTTACCATCCAAACATGTTTTTTTACTGGCCATTAAACTGCATCTTGCATCTCACGGAAACAGAAAAATCCTCGGTATGTTGTTTGTTCTGCTGAAAACTTTTGTGTTGTGGATTTTGCACTGGTTTTATTTCCTTACAGCCTCACAATCTTTAAGTGAGTCATAGAAGGGTCGTATTATTGTTCCAACATAATCTCAGCTGGTCAGAGCACAGGAAACACAGTGATTTCAGCCTGGCAGTAATTCCAAAGTAAATAACCACCCAACCAGCCAGTGATCCCATTTTATTTTCTTGCCAAAGCCAATTTTTGCCTGCATTTGGAGCTCTGCGGGCAATAATTTCAAATGGTGGCCAGAGCACAGTGTTGCTGCAGGATCAAAGCCTCAAATCCCTCCTGGAAGACACATTAAAGCAAGTACATGAAACACTCTGTAACAGTAGCATCCAAAACAGCTAATGGGAATCCTGACTGGGGATATGCAACTGACAAAGTCCAAAAACTAATGTTTGTAACGGATACTACAACACCACAATTAACGCATAGCACTGTATAAGCTTCAATTTGTTCAATATAAGCCTTATTTTACACATCTGTGATTTCCTGTGCATAATTATGGAATGTGTTTTTAACTATAAGGACAATCATGTGTTGAATTTGTGTGCAGTTTCCAGTGAAATCTCCCTTGATGAACTCCTCAGTTTAAATCCAAAGTTGATGTTAATTCATTGTTACTCAGTGTTGGATATATATATTGGATTGTACTCTTGCCTGGAGGGGAATTTCATAGTTTTGCATCTTTAGTTGACCTGCTGTGCACTGGCCAAAAGATTCTCTGGGTAACGATGGCAACACCCCCTCAGTTACTGTTGCTACGCCTGTCAAGCACTCACACAGCACATAAAGCAGTTTAGATTTAGCAGATTTATCACTCAAACAATGACCCCTTGATTTTAAATGGAGCTCTACTGCTAGATATATCAGCTGCAGCTGGCTTGCTAACCAGGCTACCGCTCATAAGTTGGTTCAAAACTCCGTCTCCAGCTGACCTTTTAATTTTCTAACTGAGAAGACTCTAGAAAGAGGTCTCAAATATGCACGTGATGGCAGCATGATATGCTGAAATACTAAGGCTGAAGCTGGTCAACGAAGAAGACATGGAAAACACAAAACAGCATTGCAGTTTGTCCTTGTATCATAAGAATGTATAAAGTCTTAATTCCATTATAATGGCCTGTTTGGATGATAATAACTTACCTACTTTGTAAAGCAATGCAGACATGTGTTTTATTGTTCAGTATTTTTCACTTTAAAAGTTACAAGAGAAAAGGCTTTTAGGATGAGGACAAACCAGTGTCTTTGGCCAATCTCCGATAACAACTTTTGCTGGAGTTACTGCATAAACCTCTCTAAATCCAATGAAAAGTAGGACAAAGGTGCTAAAGTTAAGCTAAGCTTACACTCTCATATGGCAGCATCTGGATATTGTCATGAATAATGTTTTGTTTTTGACATAAACTGTGACCCCAAGTATAAAACGCTCCTTGGCTTGACTTAACAGTAATATTAAGACAGAAAGAAACAGTTTGCATCAAAGCTGACCTCACAGCACCCTGGGCACTTAATGATCCAAACTAAAATGCACAGCCAGCTGTTCACAACTAACTCCATCCTACATCATTTTCTTGAAATGTCCTCTCCTGATTGCAGGAGAGTTTCGAATCTCTGTGATTTAGAGAGCACAGGTGGTCCAGGTTTTTGATAAGAACCAGTCGTGTACAGAATACTGCTGACTTAAATGGACATATTCAGCAAAGTAAGGTATTCAGTTATTCATCTGATCTATGGGAGAGCTCGACAGACAAGGTACCAAGACAGATGATGAAAGACAAACTTAGACAAATGTAATACACATTTTGATACAGATGATAATGAAGAGGAGGAATAAAGTGTAAGTTTGAACGGATGCAGCTGCAACAATTTCAAGCAGGAAATAAAGTGCCAGTGCTTCACTGAAGCTTGAATTTAAAATAACAAACCACCTGAGAGTTCAAAAACAACGGCCAACTAGCGACAAAAAAAAAACAGCCTGGTAATGAGATATCACACTTTCTAAACTGTTAAAAGAACAAAACAAGATACAAAGAATAATCAGCTACAGCCCAGTAATGAGATGTCGCACACTCTGAACTGTTAAGAGGAGACAAGAGAAAAGGATTTTCTCTTTCTTCCTCTAATCTGTTGCACAGCATACCAGCAAAATAACATTTGCTTTTTATGCTGCCAACTTCAGAGCAATGAAATAAAGCCAGCACATCCACTGGCTGTAATACAGTTGGTAAATGTACAGATTCCAATTTCACAACTTGTTAGTCTGCGGTAAATTGTTTTCATGCTTGGCAAGTGGCCTGAACCATTACACTGCAAGTAAAGTGAGAGAATACAGTCAACCCAATGTTAGTGCAACACAAAGAGGCTTACCTGTAGTGGACAGCCCGGGAGGTCGGGTCCAGCAGCATGGAGAGAAGGAGAAAGATAGTTATGTTAGCTAGGATTGCACTATTAAATCCAGAATACAAAGACACATGGTAGGATCATTGCGTAATTCTGTATCTTTCTGGTAATCATTCACAACATAAACGCTAGCTTAGGCGTCAACTTATATTTTAAGGGTGTATCCCTTTAAAGCATTCAGTTAAATTTGCTCACTGATTGTTCCGGTGGATGGCACATAAACTGCCTGGAGGTAATTATCTATTCAATAATACCATAAGCATTAGGGGTTGATAGATGCCTCGGTTGTCTATTTAAGGCCCCCTGAGGAAGCTATTACTGTGCATAATCGGAACAAAGAAATGCCCGAACCATGTCAATGAATTATTCTACTTTTCTAATTTCAGTGGTAATGATTTTTAAAGACTGGCATGCATGGAGGAGAATTCCAAGAGTATTCAATGACATTTCTAACAATCCATTTTAGTGATGCAGAAATTGGGTTTTCTCGTAGGTTCCAATGGACACTTAGGGGATGGATGTTGAATACTGGAGGTCATGTGTCTAAGTTCATAATAAATTTTAAATTTTTAACAGACTGCAAAAATAAAAACTTCAAAATTGTAAAAATATGTTTGTTTGTTTTTTATGTATTTTCTTTAATTAGCTGTTAAATCTATTATCATGCTGCTTTAATCTCCTAATAATATATACTGAAGAGCCTTAAAGATAGAACATATAACCTTTGTTGTACAGCGGCACTGCGGCCACGAGTGGTAATTACAACAAAAGGACACATTGAACTTAACTCCATTTCCCAAGATTCTTAGCAGTCAGCTGCTTTAATGACAACATCATTGTGCGTTTGTGACCTTGGAAACTGTATTTTTTGTAATCTTCAATAAAAGTGCACTTATTAGCTTTTGTCTGGAGATTTTAACCACATCTCACTCTTTCTAAGCATATGGATGGAGTTTACTCAAATTAGCTTCCTCCTGGGCTAATTTCTTTCCATTACGTTTGTAATAAAACCTATGAAATATTTATCCGGCAGCGAGTGTGCTGCGATTGTAAAATGATGCATGTCAAATGACACACACATCAGAAAAACAACTCTGTAATGTCAAGTACACAACAATATCTTAAGTTTGCTAACATTAGTTAACATTAGCTTCAACAAACTACTGGTCATACCAGACCAACTACGACTGTAACTACAAATTCAGCATTTACTCTAGGGTGTGTATTAATGATTACAAATTGAGCATCTCATTTGTAAGCGGAAGATTCTGTGACTTTAAAAACATACATAGTTTCACATTAAGGCTACTGCTGTCTGCTGTCTTGTAGTGAGAGTCATAATTTAGTTTCAATATAAAATATCCCAGCTAATCTATTTAATAAATAAATTAAATTGGGACCACAACTCACTTTTTGCCCCGTGGCTTACTACTGTATTAATCCAGCCTAGTCTCCACACTGCCAGGAGTTATTTTGTTGACACAGAAGTAGTCTGATTTACATCTACATAATAGTGGAATAAGCCTATAAAATATCCACCACTTGGTATTTTTTTCATTTTTGGGATGTACTCTGACCTTGTTGCTAAAAGCAAAATTGGGGCAATAATATGTACAACTCCGAATGGATGACATTGTGCACAACAAGAAAAAGCCCGTGACAATTAATGACTCATATCCTGAAATTATTTGTCAGTCCAGAGTATAATAATGTTTATTTGGTCTGTTTCACTTGTTTTAGGAAATTCCATTTTTTTTAAAACAAGGAAGAATAAGGCAAATCACTGTCGATTGACGATGTCAGTTGATTTTAGTGTCCATAATGGCTTGATATTCGTAATGCGTTGGCCTGTGGCTAAAATGGATTACTTGCAGCCTTTAGATGTCCAGGCTACATGGAGGGTTGCATGGGAAGACGTTGCACAGAGAAATCATCCCTCCATCAATGCTCCACCTTATATAACTCACCACCCACTGAAATAAAAGGAAACCTGCCTGTCAATCAAATGGTCAGATGATGCGGGGGAGTACAGAAGAAGTGCTATAAGTGCTACAGACAAAGACACACCGTCGAGTTTCATTAACACCCTTCGTACTAACACCTTTGGAGTAAAATTATTATTCTGTGGAATAAAAGTAAAGGCTAAAATAATTTTATAAAATTATAAAATAGTACTTAAACTTTAAAGTCACCACATCACAGCATGGCTACATAGGTGGTATGCCAATTTTTCATGTGCTAGCTTTTAAATAGGTCTGACAATAACCAATTTAGTGCTTTCAGAGTTAAGGAACTGAGTTCCAAAAGGGCCAAATAGTTACACAATTACTTAATGTGGTTAGACTGCTTAACATCCAAAACAATCATTTTACCTCTCTTACAAAATGTTAATATATAACAGGGCTGCAACTGATGATTATTTTCAATGTCAATTAATCTGTTTATATAATATAATCTGATTATTTGATCTGTTCATGGATTAGTTGTTTGGTCTATAAAATGACCGAAAATGGTGACACACACACTGTGTCGGCACGGACACAGGTAGCATGCAAGTAACTCATAAGAGAGCTTGCGGTCCAGTAGATTTCAAGTGGAAGAAAATTAATTTGTGAGCAGATGAAGGCAAGGTAGAGAAGAAAGAGTCACATGTTTAATAATGGCTTTTGAGGAGCTTTTGAGGAGCTTTTTCGTTCACGGCGGCTCCGTTTGGCGGGGGAACAGCTGCTCAAAGTCGTATCAATTCCAATCCGAGTGTCCACACTCAGGCCCCATCCACAATACTGCATTTTCGTTGTAAAACGGAGACATTTTGCTACGTTTGCACTGACGGGGTATTTGATATGGTATTTTTATTAAAATATTCTGTACTATACAAATAACACTTTCTGCCTACACTTGTACTGTGCATGTTGTCGTTTACTTTGTGACGACGCACACTCCCGTGTTACATTCAGTTACAGTCCCAGCTCGGTCCATGCAAAAAAAAAAAATCCGGTCTGATTCTTCATCTGCATTACTTTATTCTTTCGCCAAATCTTCTGTAACTACGGAATGTACCATTTGCTTCATGCGTACACCCGCAAGTTATGAAAGTGGCCTAAATACGAACTGTAAATGTGAGATCCATGTGACTTGGCCTGTTCACACTGTCATAAAAATATCAGATTTGAGTCCCAATGAGTAAAAACAAATCGGATTTGGGTCACTTTGGCCTGCAGTCTCAGCTAGCACTAGCATGTTCCAAGCTGGCTGACATGTTAGTGCTCACTACTCAGCTCACCAGCTATAGTAATTCACCAACTACTGAGTAGTCACTACATAGCAAAGCTTTTAGGACTACCTATTTTGTGAGGATGAGAGGATAAACTTCACTGTGTGACAAGGTTGTCATTTAGGGATGAGGTATGTTTCTTATCTAGTCAGATTTAGCTAAAACCCAACAGATGCCTCCAAAAAACAATGCCTGCTGCCAAGTGGTGGATCTGTACTGAGAGCATCTAACAGGAGTCGGTCAGAGGTCAGAAGATGGTCTGTGTGCACGTATTACAACCAAAAGTGTAGTGTATGAGGACATTTTCCAGGATGCAAATACTCTTCCTTTAGGGTTTAGGACTTACCATAAATACTATAATGAATAGTCTGTGAAAAATTATAGTCATCAGACACGTCATAACATGTCAGTTATCCAAGGTGTATCCAAGAAGCGAAACAACTTCAGTACAGTTGCCCTGGATTTTAACCCACTTTGGATCCATAATGAATACAGCTTCTATCAAACCTAAAAAACAAACTTGTTCCATCTAGTCACATTTTAAGAGCAACACTGATGTCAAATGTTTGGCCGCCAGAGGAACTTTTACCTCAGACAAAACTCCCAAAGAGATGTTTACCCGTTCACCTCTGCAATATTCATCAGCCTTGAATTTTGATGAGTAATTTGACTGAAAAGGGTAACGAGAGCACATTGCTTAGGAATCGGGTGGAAAAAAACTCCACAGATGTGTCAGATCATCCGTGTCAGGCCCAGAATTTCCTGGTGCAGCAGTGTCGATGTGAACAGACGTTAACCTGGATGTCAGACTGTCAGAGAGAAGCACGTAGAAAATCCCTCCCGCTATGTTCCTGCGTCCAATTATCTCCCAGAAAAATGACATTTACTCAACTCCCCACGGATGCAGAAAGTACCCAAGGAGACAGGCCTGAGAGGAGACATGAATACTAAGTACAAATGGAAACACTGAGGAAGCACCTTAATAAATCAGCCGAAGGTCAAAGATTTGCTTGTAGAAAGTGCAGCTTAGGAGGTCAGCTGAAGCAAGACATGGCCAGGGATAGTGTTAAGTTTGTTAAAACCTGTCGACACACGTGGAGTTAGGAGGTAGAAGGTTACATCTGCTTGAGAGATTTCCCCATTTCAGCTGAGTCAATGAGGTGTAAAAAAGTCTGCTCTTTCTCCTGTATAATAGAAACTGAACCAAAGAGAAAAATTACAGATATTTTTTGCTGCTTTGATGCTTTCAGACAGTTTGCAGTAGAGAATACCTTTGAATACCCAAGATTGAACATTTCTACACAGGTCTTGGGTCAGAAATGCTTGAGTGCCGTAAGTTCAAAAGTACGATTTGCTGAATGATGTGAGACTTTTCCATCGAGGTATTCTGTGCTGAGTCAGTGAAACTGGAGTGAAATATTTAAATTGACACATGAAGGAAAGGAAAAGGAAATAGAATTGAATTTTGAACACATTGAACATTTGGCCTTCACTGTTTTGTTTTGTTCCTAGTGAACAAAAGCAATGTCGTAATGTCAGAGCGTAAATTTGGCTGTTTTGAGGTCTTCTCATTTTTTGCTACAAAAGTTGTTTAAGAGATGAAAGTAATGTAACTCTTGTAATTTATGTATCTTAAATTACTCTTTAATGTAATTTAAGATACAACTACGTTTTAAAATCCCTGGTATTATCTTGATTTTGTCCATCTACCACCACCATGAGGTTGATATTTCTTAATAAGCTGAAAACTATTGCCATAAAACTTTGTACAGCTAATCATGTTCCCTTCAGAATGATCCCTTAACTTTTTGTCTAGTGCCTTCATCAGGTCAACATTTAAATTAGTCTGTTACTTAGTCTATGTGTTAATGCTAATTAGCAAGTGTTTGCATGCTAATACACTACCTGCTAAACATCAGCATGTTAGCATTGTCACCGTGAGCATTTTAGCATCCTGACATTAGCATTTAGCTAAAGGCACCACTGTCATGTCAGTTTCACAGAGCTGCTAGCGAGCCTGTACACTCCTCAACATCTAAATTACACAAACCTTGTGTTGTCTTTGTGCTGTGAACTTCATTTTCAAAGATCAATCAAGGTCTCAAGTTTATGTCACAAGGTCCACTTCTCCAGCTTTCCCAGGCCCCTTTACTGCTAGTCTGTACTGGTCTACCAGATGCACTCAGACTTTTCCCCTGTCATTCCAGATCATGCCACTCCCATCTGCCCTGCAATCACCTCATTCTCCTCACCTGCATCTCATTCCCACGTTAGCTACTCTCTAGACATACCGGTCCACTTCCTTTGTCCGTTTGTCAGTTTGTCGGAGTTCCCATGTTGCTGTCTTGCCTTGTGTTTTTTTGTTTTTGCGCTTCTGTCACCCTACCCTGAACCTGTTTACCTGTCAACCTGCCTGTGCGTGCCTGTATGCTATTCTATCAATAAATCACTGTCTGCACTTGGATCCTTTCTCTGTTGCCACAACGTGATTTTCACTGTGTGCTTATCTGTTAGGTGAAGCTTTTAGTGGAGTGACAAAATACTAATATAATAAATCAATAAATAAAACACCTGCTTTCTTATGTTTCTCACAAAGTCCACTTAAACTGTTTCTGTCCACAGAACAGATCGATAAATACAAAAATCTCAAGGTTTATTCTTGACCTTGGAAACAGCAGGTGTTGAAACAATCTCACCTCAAGGTCAATTTAGAAGCATCAGCAGATGCAGTTTGACTTGCAGCAATTCAAATTTTTATTTTTTCTCACAGAAGAAATTGACCTTAAGGTGAGGTTTTGTCAAAAGACCAATTAATACTTTTGGTGGTTATTTCTGATGTATCATCCTGGTGAAGACAGTCTGGCTAGCTGTTGACGTCACATTTACGCACCACTTCTTGCTTTTGGATGCTTATCCTGTAATTGCAACACCCAGAGCACGAGTCTGAACGGGGGTAGCCTTTATCTATCTCCAAATACTTCCCTCCTCGCTCTGCTGTGACCAAAAATAATCACAACATGACTGTAATTTCTGATAAATTGCATCTGTGAAACCAAATACAAAGCTGTATATGTCATCCCCTTGATTAAAAACCAGGGCTTCTGTGAATCTGCTGCCCCACCGAGTGAGATAAGCACCAGTGTGACTGCCAGAGAAACCTCCTCTTTACTGTAGGTACTGTCTGTGTATCCCCTGTGGCTTTCAGTGTGCAGTTGTGTCTATTTTTTCAAGACCAAAGGAACGACAGCCTGACCTTACCAAACCCTACAAGCTGACAAAATGATTTATACTAGCTGCTGATGAGTGCATTTGGCAGTTTTTCCCCCCAACTGTATAAATACCTTCAGACAACCTCCACTCTTCAGTCGAGCACTTTCTGGAATGGTAACAAAGCCAACAGCTTTCTCTTTGAATCGGGGCATTAATATGACGAGGACATATCCACGTAGAGTCCAAAGTTTACAGTACATTAGATTTATGCTGATCAGCAGTGGTGACAGAGAGAGGTGATGATTACTCTGCATTTCTCTCTGTCTGTCACTGTAGGTTTCTACATTCTCTCTGATATGAATGCCTTTTAAAGGGTCAGTTCACAAAATTACAAAAAAACTGAGTCTCATAGACCTGAGCTATCTCCATGACAACTGAGGACCACTATGAAATGTGAATGAAAGCTCTGGAAAAATATAGTAAGAGGACGTTGAGTTAAAAAAATTGTTGAACTACTAAAAGCTTTGTAGTTGCAGACAGTTTTGGGGTTTTTTGTCCATTGTTTGAGATATGTACAATACAATAAGGTTGAATTAGATTTCTTTGTTACACTTAAAGCCTTAAAGTTTTTTGACAATTCATCTCCATCTGCTTTCATAGTTTTTTCTTCTGAACCACATACTTAAGAGAAATATAAAGCCATATATGAAAACAAGGCTGTACAAAGCTGAAGCAAGGAAGTGCAAAGAATACATCAGCCCTGACCCCTCTCACCTCAACAAAAACCATCCTGTCAACATGTTCTATAGATTTTTAGAGAGGAAAGAGATGCTGCTGTTGAATTCTTTTAAGGATTTTTCTATTTCTGTGAACACCACAAATTAAATTTTGCTCCCCTCCACTACAATGGAGTGGCAGCACAAATCTCTGGATATAACAAATGGAAAAATGAATCTAAAACTATCCGCACAGTTACAGTAGATGCTACTAGAGCAGCGGTTCTCAACAGTTTTAGCTTTTGACCCCTTTAATGCTGACATCATTAGTTTGATTAGTTACCAGAAAATTAGCCAAATATTTTAATGATATTTTCATTAATTAATTTTCCACAAATGCCAACCATGTACTGGTTTCAGCTTCTTAAATGTGAGGATTTGCAGCTTTTGTTCCTTATATTTCCTGGTAAATTTTAAATTTTTGTACTTTTTTCTTACTTTATATAGATCTGAATAATATAATGAAGATGTCTCCTTGAGGTTTGGGAAATTGTGATGGGCGATTTTAACACTATTTTCTGTGGTTTTATAGTAAATTGATTCATCAAAAAAATTAACAGATGAATTCATACTAAAAATAATTGTTGCCTTAAAACAATGTCTTTTTAGTTGAAGGTACAAACACTTGCACAGTTTGTGTTGCAGAGTTATATTTTTTTCTGCTGTCTTACCCTATTAATCAATTTACATCCCCTGAGAACTTGCAATGCCAGAGAACTGGGACACTTAAATGATCAAATACAAAAGAGAAAATCTTTTTTTTTTTTAACTTACTTGAATTTACCTTTTAAAATAATCAACATATCTTGTTTGAACATGTTACTATTGGAAAATATTTTTTTTAAATGAATCCCTCCCTTCATAGCAGTTACTTCCACAGTGATAAAATATAAATCCCTGTAAGGTTAAAACATTGACATTCATTCCCACTGTAGCGAACTACCGTGAGCACAACAGGCACACTAAACCTGAGGCCATGCCACTGTAGCTGTGGCTACTGAAATTGAGCTTGTTAGCTGGAGTTCACCAAAGATAAAGGGCTGCTGCCTCAGCGTGAGGCTGTCTGTGACATCATGGATGCAGGATCTTGAGCAGCCCTGTCTTTTGAACTGGTCTTACGCTCCACTGAGTTCTGACTGAGTGAGCCGGTCAACCATCAAGTTAGATAACAGAGACTGCACAGAACCCAAACAAGGCAGAAACTCCACTTTTACTTTTTTATATTTTTAGTAGCAATTACATACAGAAAATACTCAGTTATCAATTAACAAGTAAGCTACAAATTAGGAACTAAGTAGTTCTGAGTAACTCGACATACATTACATAATAACTTATTTAAGAAGACACTGCTACAGATACCGTGTAAACAGACGTGTCATCATTAATAATTGTGAGTGATGGACCTGCAGCTCACCACAATACACACTCAGTGGCCATTTTATCAGGTGCACCAATAAAGTGTATCTTTCAGGGTGTCACTTTGTGTTGAAAAGTGGTAGGGACATAAGGGCTCAGTAAAGGGTGTGACGATACACTTAGCTTTGAAGCTGTGACAATGCACAATATTGGGGTAACAAAAACAAGATACTTTAACAGACTTTTGAAGAAATATTCAATGCTGAGATATTTGAGTGGGGGGATTAGGGGTCCTCCCCCGGAAAATTTGGAGCATTAAACACTTAATTTCCTGCACTAATTTATGGCGGAAATGTCTATTTATAGGCTTTAAAGTGAAACACAAAATTCAGGTTGCAATTCAAAATATATAATAATAATGCAATAAAAAGTAATAAGTTACGTTAATTTTTTTTGACAATGCACATTAATTTTTTCATCGCATGTTTTCTTTTTGTGCATATAAGTCTTTCTCAAGGTTGGTTATCGGAACAGTTTTAACAAACGCTTTCAAAAAGTGATGGGGACAAAATCAGCTATTTAAAAAATTGGTGGGGACATGTCCACAGCGTCCCCAGTATAAATGGCACCTATCGTATCTTTCCAAGAACAGCCTAAATTCTACCGCCTTCCTGCTTGCTTCTCCTGCAGGAGGCTGCAGAAAGGGAGGCTGATTGGGCCGGGCAATCACCTGTGCAGCCCTATCTTCAGAGCTTCTTTTAGCCAGGACTGATCAGTCTTTTGTTCTCTCTCCTCCTAGGCCGGCGTTTTATCGGGTTTGTCCTGTGTTTTTCCTTTTGGTTTATCCTTAGAACACACACACACACACACACACCTCACTCATCCATTCACTGCCAACACAACTGATAGTCATACTTTGCCACACCACATATTTTTGATGATTTTTTTTTTTACTTTTCTGTTACTTTTACAATAAATCCTCTCTTTGGTATGCAAACCTGTTGTGTCTCACCTCCTTTTTGTCACGGGCTAAGGAGGTTTTTTTCTGATTGTACCTCACTTGTTCCTTGGTTTGTTATTTCATGTTATTACTGCATTTGTTTTGCACAGAACACCAAGGGTCACTCCTTCAACATCACGTGAGCTGCACGAGTCACACCACCTTCCATTTTCTCTTCACACTACCACCTGCAGGTTCACTTTCTATCTCCATATATCTGATGTAATGCACTGATGTCTCAGTGTTCAGCACAAAAGCCCACTGGCTCTGTGTTGTTGCAGTGGACACGTGCAATCGCTTCCAGATGCCCAAAGGTAGTAATGTCACACTCACTCACATGGGACATTGATTCTTGTTTGGTCAACAATACAGTCGACACACTAGTCTGCAGGGTGGGGTTGATTACCAGCATGTCTGTCATTATTTCATCCGGACATACTCTGGTCTGTTTATCGACTGCATTACAATTTAGGCTTATTGCAGCATTTACACCAAAAATGTAACACTGCAGTGGTGCCCTAGTAACTGACATGTTAGTTGAATTTCTCTACTGTCTCAATAGATTTCAAAAATTCCCAGAATTATTTTGTCTCTTCATCTATTATAGCCAATCCCATCTGCAAGTTTTCTGATTACACCACCCAGCAAACAATGCTTCCCTTCACCTTAATCCAGATCAAGAGAAAAATTAACTATTGACCTTCCTTCATTCAAAGTAATGCACAGATCACTTGCAGGTGATAAAATTAAATCAGCGCTGAAGGGTAAGACAGTGACAGAGAGGAGAGTAATAACGTAGAAAGTAGACAACGTAATCATAAGGGGGGGGGGCAACAGCCTAAGAGAGGAGAGAGGATTAAGAGCACAAAAAATATGTTCACCCCCAAAAACCCTCCTATAAGATGAAGACTCGGCAGCCATGGTGGTAGCTATGTGAAGCTAAATGCTAATGTCAACATTTTAGCATGTTAACATTTTCTACTTTAGCACACAGTACTGCTGAGGTTGATCTCATTGGTTTGGCAGGTATTTAGTGACTAAATTAACAATTTAGGGCCAATTAAAATTTTGAACTGATAGTGAAGTTAGATGAAAAGTTAGTTAATCATAAAAGTTATCAGAAAACTTGTACTGGAAAACATGAATGTAAAATATTGTACCAATCCATCTTGTAGATGGTATAGTGTATAAGTGAAACATTTGACCTGCTCATGATGCCACAGGAAAATTCAGAAGCTCACCAAAGTTACGAGCATGCATCCGCTGGGTATCATGAATGTCTGTACAAAATTGTATGGCAATCTGTCTTGTAGATGTTGAGATATTACAGTCTGGAAGTGGTGGACCAACCAACTGAAAAATAGATTTTGCCATCCATAGAGCGCTGCTGCTAGCATGGATAAATATGTGGGTTACTGGACATGGATAAAGCCCATGGTTTAATATAGAAGCAGCTGGAAAAAAATTAAGAGAGGTTGAGAAGACTGAGGGCACTAATAGGCAAGAAACAAAAAGCTGACAATACAGCTGTTCAAATATCTAGTGACCTCCACCTCCAAAAACCCTTAAGATTCTAAATCTATACTGAAATACTAACAAGGAAGCAACAACAAAAGACGCTAATCTCCTATTGATCCTTAGTCTAACTTAAAAGCATACTTACATCATCAATCTTAGCCTGATTGTTTTCCCTTTTAACTTCTCCCAAAAGGTCAGCTGTCAGCTGACCTCCAACAAGGCTGTACAAAGCTGAAGCAAGGAAGTGCAAAGAATACATCAGCCCTGACCCCTCTCACCTCAACAAAAACCATCCTGAGGCATACTGAAGTGGCTCGTTCCACCCGGCACCACCCACCATCTCAACATCCTCTTCCCTCAGGGTGTCTACATGCTCAGCCAGCCATCCTAATAAGTGAGAACTGGCCAGGGAGCCATCCCCAGTGGGCGTCTTGCACTGTCTACTCCTGCATTATATGGGCTGTGAGATCCTTTGTCCTTGTACTGTTTGTATCAGTAAGCGTTGTCTCACTTCATTACAATACAGCTATATGTATCAGAGCAACGATCTCGGCAAGAAAAATTCATATAGTGATATGGAAGGAATGGGCTTCAGCTAAAGAGCTAGGGTAATGTGCTAAGAAAAAGTAACGTGTATTTGAAGGCACCAAATTGGAGCAAAATCAAATATAAATAGGAATTTAACTAGTTAGATGTATCTTGACAGCAGTTTTTATACATTTCTAACCAAAACACATCGTGTGTTTGGCATTGTGATCTTGCAGTGTTGTCCTCTCCCTTTTACTAGTGCATTACCATGTGTAACGATGTGTCACTGCAACCAATTGTCAGAGTGTGACATACAGCGAAACTGTTGGCAGGGATGTGTATTGTGTCACCCACGTGCACCGTTGTGCAAATCTTAGATACACTCATCAAAAATGGTTTAAAATCTCCACAGGATACCTTGAAAAGTGCTAATCCAAATAAAGATTATTATTGCAGCTGTAGTTTGTGGCGATGTTACAGAGAGGTGTTTCTAATATTTAGCCCACCCTTATTGATATATATGGGATGGACAAAATAATAGAACACTTGTCAATATGCACTCCCGGTGCTGGTTTGGACCTAACATTAAAATAGTAGATTGTTTGTATTGTTTTTTTGTCAATGGGAAGTTTGTGTTCAGCGATGGCCTGTTGGATTATTCTGAGTTTTTTTCAGGTTATGTTTTATTAGTAGTTAGAGCTTTAACAAGTTTGTCTCTGACATGTGATGGTTGACTTAAGCTTAATGAGAGCTCTATTTTTACTGTCTTAATATCTACAGAGGGTTCACTAGTTAGGTCATCACAATGGACCAAGACTCGACCTGGACCAACCCGTTCTCAACCCAGGGCGTCACATTTGTCAAGACACGTGGTGTCGCTTTTTAACACTTTTACCTTTAGCTTTGTTTTTATATGTGTAGGGCTCTATGGTCAAATAAATATGCAAAGTCCAGTTATACTTTCAAATACTAGTGGTTAATGTTGTGAAACGTCACAGTTTGGTAAGGTTTAGGCAACAAAACTACTTGGTTAGGTTTAGAAAAAGATTGTTGTTTAGTTTCAGTAATGCTACTTATGTAAGTGACAAAGTGTAGCTATTTGACGCTCTGGGAATGAGAGCAGGCTGCCTGGACAGTGTGCCAGCATCTAAGTTGCTGTGTTTGTATGGGAGACAGACAAAGAGTGAGTTTTGGCATTCAGACTACAAATAGATCTGATATTGTCTCAGGCCGAAATAAACTTGAACGTAAAGTTTCAAGCTGTGCTTCTCTGGCTCCGTCCATTAAGCTTTAACCCATTTAACTCAACCAATTAGTCATTTTTCCTCCAGAGCAACTGTGCCTCTAAGAAATTACTTTCACTTAATGAGTCCTTCACCTAGATACCTGTGATTCATGAACAAAACAATTAATATTCATAAACTGTTCATAAATAGAGACTTAATACTAAGTGTTCTCCAAACGGGCTGCAGTAGTCTCTTAATTACCCATAATTCATCACTTCTGTGACTCATTTAATTATGATGACTGATCTTGTGTGGTAGGGCGTGTGCTCTACCGGTGTCTGTAACAAGTGTGCTGTGGCACCGGCAGTATCCGTTCTGCCACATTAATCGCAAAATCTACAGGGCTGTTTTTATGCCAGTGTGGGGTTGTGTTGAGGGGAAATCAATTTTGAGTTACACTGTGTTTGGAAATAAGCCCAGCCAAAGTTCCTATGTTCAAGTTTAATTGCATGATGTAATGTTGAGTGATGAGTAGGGCTGTGTGTAGGGGAGGGGATGGGTTAGTGCGTGAGTGTGTGGTCTTTTGCTTCCATCTTTGTAAAAACAGTTTTGTTTAACCTAGACAGAGAGAATCATTTTTGTAAAGGGTTAATTCAACCTTTTGAGGAATATGTTTGTTTGCTTTAGCGAAGATCAATACCCCTCTCATAACCATACCTGTCAACATTGGGATATTGAAAATAAGGGAAATAATAAGGGAAATTTTTAGCCAATTTTAGCCAATTCACACGTAGCTTTTTTTATAGGCATATTTGAGTGAAATACTCCATAGAGCAATGATCCATCCTGGTCCTCATGCTACTTTTCTTATTATTATTTTATTGGCTGCTGCCTTTGACTTTCCATCATTGTTACAGCTAAGTTTCTACATACGCCCACCTGCTTTACCAGAAGGGATTGTAGCAAACATTTCAAAACAGCAGATTTTTTGTTATGTTCTGAAAGGTTGAAAATAAGGGATATTTACAGGAAAATATTTAAACAGGTTAACAGTGGGACAGAACGGTAAAATACGGGGGAATCCCCGGAAAAACAGGAGGGTTGACAGGTGTGCTCATGACATTTGTTTGTAAGGTAAAAATAAAGATAAAGCCAGCAGCTGCTTAGCCTAGCATATAGAATGAAAACAGGAGAAAGAGATGCACGTAGCACCTCTAAAGTTTAATATTTAATACATTATATCATGTTTGTTTAATCATCACAAAAACTGAATTGTGAAAACGCCTATTTGCAATTCACGAGGGGCAAGTGACTTCTTCACATTGAAGATGTCAGGCAACATAACTCCAGGAAGTCCACAGTCCACTGCACCCGGCCAAGAAATCGCTACGCTAACCTGCTGCGGCCTGTAGCATATTTACTATACAGATGTCATCCATCTTCCCATCTAAATCTTGGCAATTAAGCGATTAAATTATTTCCCAAACTTTAAGCTTAAAATATGCCTAGGTTATGGTAGGATAAATGTTGGTGTTAGGCATCTGTTTGTGATGGATAAGTTCAAGGTTAGAGCATTAAAAATATTTTTTTCAACAAAGTCCTCACAAGAACAGCAGTACGGAAATGTGTGAGTGTACAGTGAAACACACAGGGGATATTATGAGGTTCTGGTGAGTTTAAATCCCCAATTTGACCACAGGGATTAAACCTGTCCCAGTGTGTCTTGTGACAGTCTATTCCCCAAAGCTGAGTGACAGATGATGACCAAAGATAATTTACAATTCAATTGAGGACAGCAATGAGGAAACCAGGCATTCAGATATATTGTTAAATGCTTTATTGCAGTCAGTTAACTGCTGTTGCTAGCAAGTCTGTTTAGAACAATTATTTTTCTCAGTGGTACTTTCATTTTGTTCTGTATCTCTAATTGCTACTGGGAAAGTTTTTATCTGCAAAGTTCCAGCCCAAACATTTTTTTATTTGAAAGCAGTAACTCGATGAAAATGACGGCAGCAGAAGAAGACACTCTGCCAGCTCTGCCACCTCGTTGCGGTGTCGAATACTCTGGCAAGGAGAATTAGACTTTCTGATGTCATCCGTGACCCGGGTCATCTCTAAACCCAGAGCAGAGCTGTAATGGCCTCCTCCACAGGCACTGCGCTGTGGCAAGGAGGGCTGGCTGTGACTCAAATTAAGGAGCCATAACAGACCCATAAATCTGAAGGGAATCCACTGAGAATGGTAAGAAAAGGGGAAGGGGAGACAAAGAGTAGCAGCTAAGTTTTATCCTCTTGGAGTCATAAATGTGTGTTCTGTGGCATTTTGCGAAGCCAAGACACCGCTGTGCTCTCCATAAACCATAATCAGATTAAAATTCCTCTTTTATAATACAATTTAAAACATAACAGCAATTCACAATGCACATGTATGATACCAGCAGATTGAGTCTTCACTCAGTCCCCCTTTTAAAATTAAATAAATGGCGGTTTCATATCCTCACAACCCCAACCAACTATGACTATACTCCCACACTACAAGTAATGAAGGTAATGTTCCTATAATTGCTCTGAATCTTAGTACTGGTGTGGTCCCCATGGCAACACAATTAAATGTGCTGCAGACCAATAAAACAAACTCACTGCAAAAGACTTTGAAGAAAGATACTGTATATCTTTATAAATGTACAGAATTTACATTTACAGAATACATTATATGTACAGTATACTGGTTCTTCCCAATACTGATTGCAGAACACCTTCATCAATGTGTTTATCTTGCTTTGACTTTTAGGAGAGGCCTTTGTACAAGTCTACAGTGTTATGTAAATAGAAAACCACAACTCAGTTGAAACACTGTAGAGGAGAAGAGCTGTACTTAATTAATTTAATTTCAAAATATAAAAAAATAGATGGATGTATGTTGGTGCAAGTACGTTTACATTGTTGTAGTGGCTAACTAGTATAGTTGTTAATTACTAGTTGG
>JAPMOB010247888.1:0-63293 GCA_029875015.1 Lepomis gibbosus
GACTCAAAGGAAAACCCTCAATTTACATCATTGTCAACATCTTTCATCAGTGTTCATGTAGTGAATTCGTCTGTATATGGTGATCAATTTTAAATGAAGTATTTTAACAACCTCCCTATGATTATTGTGCTTCATAGCATGTGTATCAAACACTACATTTGGCAGTGATGAGCCCTAAAGCAAACCCAGAACTGTCCCAGATTGCTCAATAGTCAGCTTCTGGCCCAGTTTGTTGATTAGTTAGCCTCTTTCACATAAATACTCACTCACACAGACAGACACACAAATGAGAATTGCACCCATGGGACACAATGATTCTATCATACTTTAGCTAAACATAGACTGGGAATTAGTTGACTGGATAATCAATTTGACAGAGTGCCTCAGCAATAAGTGAGTGAAATGCACACGCAGTGCATGTCGCATAAGCCTGTCTAGGTCTAACATTTGTCACACAGATCACACATTATCACAACGAAAGAGCCTGAGAAGTTTTGACTTAAATTTACCCCAAACCCCTTTTTTTCTGGAAACTAAACTGGACAGGTCTGATATTTGTATTCATGCAGAGTAAAAAAGATCACACTGAAACAATAAAGATTTCTGTTTTGATTATTGACTATTTTGTAGTAAAATGTCCACAAAATGATCCCATTTAAAATTCTCAGAGCAATCGATGTGTGTCTTGTAATCTATATGTGTCATACCAAATAATATTTTTTGGGTGGAAAATGTGGACATCATGTGAGAATTTTAACAGCATAGCAGAAAACCACTAAACACATATAAAAGTAAATGACTTCTGAATAATTACTACCTATAACCTCTGCTCTCAAGGGAGCAATTTAGTGAGCCCAGATGGCCACCAAAATAGGATTTAGGTGCCAAATTGACAACATTACTCACACAAGGATTATCAATTACCTAAATATCAATTGCAGTGTAATCTCACTGAATAGGAAGAAGGTGTCTTGGAGGAGCTGTCACCAACAATAATATAGTGACTGCAATTCATGACATGTTCGTGATAATTATTTTTCTACTGCAACCAAATATTTCACAGTGTATTGTTTTTGCAGGGGAGTATTATGGCAGTTTATTACTATGTGTATATCTATGGGTAGAAGCTGCTTAAAATTTTAAAGGCATACAGTGCCACTGGACTTTTTTTACCATGGCATTTAAATTCCATGGCATTCAAAAAAAATTAAATCTATATAATGTTATGTATGTCTATACGAACAATTAGGCCTAAATGACTGGACTACAATAAAAAAAAAAATCACTCTAAATGCTTTATGTCAACATCACCCAGGTATAAAAAGAACATGAATTAGAAAGAGGTAAACAAACAATATCCCTCTCCAGTTTTCTATATTTTTCTGTTTGTGCCATTGTGATTGTCCTGCCTTCAAAACACCTGACTAGACAAGCCTGACGCTGACGCACTAAACCACCAATCCAACCAAAGCGATGCTACAAAGTGGCCTCGGTAGGCGTGCACGCACCATGCACGCGACGGAAGTTCAAGTGAGTGTTACGATTGTGGTAAAGAAAAACGTTTTCCTAGCTTGAGCCAGCTAAAAACAGAAACAAACACAAACAACATTTATAACTACAACCAGCATATGGAGAGATCTTTCTTTTAGCCACTGTTAGCTATGCTAACGTTAGCCCACAAATGTTAGCTGCAAAACGTTAGCTCTAGAATTAGCCTACTAGAAGAAGACAAACAGAAGGTAACGTTAAGCTACTGTTATGCAAACATTTGAATCGTTGTGGGGATGATTTAGCTTATATATATTGAAAGAGCAGTGTCAGAAAGTGGAACATTTTGATGCTAACATGTTTAGGCAAGATGTATGGGGACATTACTTTAAATGCATTACTTAAGACATTACTTTAAGAGCCTCACATATGAGCAATACAATGAGTGATGTAAAGCTGAAATGTGTTTTCCTATGTTAAGAAAGAGAAACCCCATTCATACTGCAGGGATTGATGGTGAAGGGATTCTGTCCAGTGAGTTGAAACCCAGAGAAAAAGAAGAACACGAATGTCCAATGGGAGGTTTAAGCTGCTCTGCAATTAGTTTATGGAGTGCCTTTCAAACATCAGGTATGTACATGATTTAGTATACATGTTCACTTTTTTATTACAGTACAGAAAATGCACTAACACACTAGAGATATTGCATTATTCATATTATTTAACAAAATTAAACTTTTTGTTGAAAGTTTGGTTTGGAGGATATGATACGTTGGTGGCCAAATAAGAAGAAATATCTGTTTACTTACTGATTTGCAAGAGCAGTAGAAATCCTTTACAATGTAACGCAATCTGCAAATTCTATAGAATATGAAGCTTAAAATATTAATTGTTCAGGAGACTGATGGAAACGTGTTGATTCAACATTGTGGGCATTTTAGTTGGAATCAGTTTGTGATGGAATTATATAATGAATTAAGTCTAAGTACCTACACTCACATTACCTGCATGATGTGAAGCAGTTTCACAAAAGTAAACATTAACCTTTTAATAATCCATCTGAGGGATATCTGAAATAGTTAAGAAGCCAATATATGTATTGTTTAGATGCTTTCATTACACCAACATCTTGATTATTTTTTAGTCGGCAGTTTTTTTTAAGTGAACTTACACGTTATTAATTTTCCATCAAATTTGGAAGTTTGGATGCATGTGATTAAAAAGTCGGGCAATGTAAATAAAACGTTTCAGTAAGTTTTCATGACACTGATGTATACTATATAGATCATCTTCACTTATTTTGACTTGCTAATTAATCAACATTATTTATTCAGGAAAAAAAGCAAACTTTGTAATTAGCAAATGGCTTGATCTGTTGCAGCACACTCAGCAAGAATTAGGAACTTTGAATTTGATCTGGAAGTCTAAATATCTCATTAGCATTATGATTTAGTAAATGTTACATGAAGTCAGGCAAAAACAATGCTGCTAATGCTTGACGTGTGGATGATTATATTAGTCAGTAAATTAGCAGACACACTAATCTCTGGGCAAATAATTCTATAGTGTGTTTATGAACACAGACTTCTCTGTTTTTCCAGGAGAGTAATGTTTATATTCAATAATTACTGGTATAATAGATTCATGGTATGTCACTAGATAGGTTTGTCGTGCGTTTCAGTGACATTACAGTTAATGCAAATATGAACTTTTACTGTCACTTGTAACTTTCTGTTTGACTGGATAAAACAAACACGTCATTTTTTCATAAAGCAATTTTTCCAAGCAGAGACATGTTTCTTTTGTGCATGAGGCTCAGAAGACAGAAATGTGGTCTAGTTTATAAGGTGGACTGGGGCTTTGTAGCAGGCAATGAGTGAGCACATTAATCTAATGCATCAGCAGGTCCACATTTGTTTTAATGCAAACTGAAGAGAAGAAACGCACTGCATCTCAAGGGAGAAAAAGCTTAAAATTTCAGTCTAATGATAATAGATGATAATGTTAATGAGTTGTCCAAACATAACAAATGGAATGAATTACTGCCTTAGAACCAAGTCTGTTTCATTAAAATACAATAAAAAGGAAAGATTAGTTTTATATGGGAAATAACTTTCCTCTTTTGCGTTATTGATGAGCATAAGGGGAACATATCAAGGTTGGCTTGAGCCTCTGGTCAATATTGATAAAATATTGCTACTGTATATTGTAGCCATTTTTCTTGGACGCTCATGTGACATTAAGCTAAATCGAATTATTATGATAACTGCTGACCCCTCAATAGGCAACATGAGTCAATGCTGGTCAAACTATTAAGATGAGTTTCAATAACAGTAGTCTCTTTTTGGGAGGCTAGATTGTCTAAAGTAAGAACCCGTACCCATTTGAAGGCAAGAGGTGACCAACACCATGCGCTTTCATCTGTCTTGATGATCTTATTCCCCAAGTAATGTTCTTCCACTTTAATCAATTTTGTGGCGAGCCTGTGTTCATAGTACCTAGGAACACTGGGATTATGTGCTGAGGCCACTCTCTCTCTGAGACGACCTTGTCTGTGTAACAGTACTGTTAGCCCTCGGCCTCGAGCAGTCAAACACACACTCAATCACCCCTGTAACCCTTGCAGTCAACAGCATACTGTCGCAGGCCGTCTGCTACAATCTCAATTTGTATTTCGTCTCAGACTGTGATGACTTGACAGAGAAAAATAAGAGGATTTGTCTTGATCTTCAACTCTCCCTTGAGGAAGTAAGTCTTCACCTTGAAGTTTAGCAACTGCATGAGCACCTGCTTTTAGGCCAAACACATCTCTTCATCTGTGACAATTTGTGTTTTTCTTGTAAACACAGTGCATTTAGACTGGACAAGTACAATTATCCACAATCATTTCCATTATATGGAATCTGTTTCACTTTCTCTTAAGGTGAAATGTCAGTGTGTTTAGATGTATTGTGTACATTGTAAACTGTTAGCTTTAAATTTCCAGGAACTTATAAAATAATGTACATGTAGTCAGAAATGGCTACTTATATAGGAAACACAAATAAAAACTCATCACAAAACAACTCATGATTTAAATTGGCAAATAATATTTATTTTCTCGATTAATCTTTTAGTCTATGAAATGTCAGAAAATTGTAAAAACAATGCCATCACTGTTTTCAGGGCCCAGTGTCATATCTTCAGAGCGCTGGTTTTGTCTAACCAAGAGTCCAAAACTCAGCAAATCCTCACCTTTGAGAAGCTGCGACTAGTAAATATTTGACTGAAACGATTATCAAAATATTTTAAAAAAATGTCAGTTAACCAATTTTTAAGCTCTAATGTAAATAGTTTTACAGAATCTCAGTGTTTTTAGTATAGTTAAATCAGTGTTGACATTTTAAATTGTCTACACTTTGCTGTACAGTGTACCGAAATAGCAGCAGCACTAAATGGTAGAGCAGTCCTCTGCCAAGCCTGCATCAGTAAACACTGCAAGCCTCTAACTGTGATGCACTGTAATGGCTCAGTCTTGAGCCTGGCCAGAACATCGCATGAGGTTCTAAACAGCAACTGGCCATAAATATAAGTGGTGAGCGCTGCCAGTTGCACTCTTGTGGCTGAAATGAGCCCGATGATGGGAGCTTGAGAAAGAAAAGGGATAACAGTGGTCACTAAATCATTCTGTAATCAGCTCTCTATGCAGGATCATCCATGCATGTTCAACGCTCCATTCTGGAAGGCTCTAGCAACAGAATGCTCCAGCTGACCCCATCTGTACCCCATCTCGTTTTGCATTATCCCTCTCCCATAAAAATCCCATGCAGCACAAAAGAGTTAATGATTCCCTTTGTTTTGTTGCGGGGAACAGAACCAAAGCAAATGACAACAACAAATCCATCAAATTTAGCAGCAGTGAGCACATCAGCAGTTTTCGCCAGCCCACCAGAGACCTAAAATGCACATATTGCATGCTGGCCCCCCAAGCAGCAGGCGGCCCTGGGACTCGCCAGCCCCTCGATGGCCAGAGAGGACTTGATAAATGACTGGAGCAAACTTCTCTGTCACCAGTGTGGGAGGACTCCCCCACAGTAAGCAACATCATCCTAACAGCATTATTCTTTTCATACCCGTTGTCGATACACCGCCCTGTGATTGGCGTCACGCTTTGCACAGGTTAATTGGAATCCTGAACTGGAAAACAGCGGGGAAAAGTCCCGAGAATCACCACACGACAAGACCATGAACATGTGTGTTGATTCCAAAACATGAAGTTAACAATGTTGAAGGACAGTTTGTACAAATCGTTAACAATAATATTTGATCAGTAGCAAGTTCCTAATATTTTAATATTTTAAAAATAATTAAAGGTTTCTGAAGAGCTGTTAATTGACAGTACATAGTAACAAGAACTATGAAGCCAATATCAGTGAGCGGCAAGAGATTTTCCATTTTGAGTTTTGAAAACAGAGGAATTTATAGAGACAAACAGTTTTGTTTAATATAAAAGCACCTTTTGTTAGTGGATGGTGTAGAGCACACTGTCCAAGATGCAGTGTTCTATTTGGGTCCATTACTGGATTGGAAAAGGGTAACTCAATCACTGCATGTCTCCGGACACATGAAAAGCATGTACTCAGGCCACAGGGCACCCATATGTTCAGTGACCTATGGCATAAACACGACAAGAGCAACACCGTGATCAAGTAGCTTAATGTGATGGAAAACCACAATGAGATCTGAAGTTGGCACCTTTAAACATAGCTTGTAACATTCACCAAAATTAGAGTAAACACTAATGCACTTAGTAAATGAATGTGAACCATGAATGTTATTAGTGTGCAGGACTTGATTCTTTAGCCACATGTCAAGATGTATATAGGACAAACGCAGGTCCATTACACTGGAATGGACAGCTTTCCTCATCAGGGCAAATAGAAGACAATGTCAGATGGCCTTATTGATAAGTTAATGAGGCACAAAACACTTCCTAGAAGACCCATCTACCACCTACCTACCTCACAACCACAATGCTCAAATCATTGATTTACACATTATTCACATTGCAGTATTTACATTGCCGAAATAGTCTAGGTAATTAAATGTCCACAAGAACAAGTAACTTAACCATTTCCTTTACTCTTGATGCACAATTATCCAACACGGTCTTGCTGACATATGTTTGCTGTATTGTGTCGTCAGTGGACGAGCAGCAGGGAAATCCCTAATCAGACCCGAAATACTTGTTTCATGTTTGAGCAGTAATGGAAATTACTTTTCCTTTTGGAACAGGCGCACAAGAATCACCGAGACAGCAGATCAAGAGTAAAATGAAGTATGCAAATGTAATCATATTTATCAGAGAATGCTTATGGCAGAAAGCTATTAATTTCTCCTCTGCTTCTTGACACTTTAACATATGCATCACCTGCTTCTCGCAAATGATTATTTTTGTGTTTTCCATCTCCGTTGACAGAGCGTTATTTTCTTTTCCATTGTGTCTTGTTATTTTTCTAAACTTTCTCTGTCTGAAGAGTGTAATGGCCTCTGATTGAAATTTTATTCAGAAAAACTAAGTGAAATACGTGTTGTGTATTTAATGGGAAAAATAATTGCACGTCAGATGAAACAAAGCATGACGCATAGTAACCAGGAAGAGTGACTGAAAACACAAGTCAGCAAAGAGGTCAGGCTGTTCACTCTCTCATTTGCTGAAATTACTGCTACACTCATTCATTTACTCATTTCATCACTCCCTCACCTGACTCATCTATTGCTCGCTTGCTCACACACTCACTCACTGATTTAGTTGTCAATAAGACAAGTTGACAAATCCCTGTAATGCAGTAAAACAGTTCACATCAGTGAAGTCCTGTAGAACTATTGGAATATGACTTTTCATTTCTAAATATGGGTGATTTTTTAATTGTATGGAGTTTCGACTTATCATAGCAAATCATATGACCTTCTGTCGTATGTCTAATTGTTTAGTTTAGTGTACCAGCAATCCGTAACAGAAGGTAGACTAACTAAGCAAGGGTCCAAACATGGTCAAACATAGCCAATTAGTTGCTCTTAACCTTAATGACTACCCTTAATTTCTTGACTTTTTTTCTCCAACATTTTACTAAACTTTTTCTGGCCTTGTACAAACTATACTTCCCTTTCAATCTCCACCGAACATAACCATCTCAAAACAGCAATGTTGCAAACCAAGGAACAGAAACTACTGACTATTTAAAGACTTTCCAGATGACACGAGAAGTTAATTTGCTTTGCATTATAGGCTACAGTCCTTACACTTAGCAGAAGGAGGCCAGCTTTGCGCTACGAATGAGAAGTGCTGTGATCATCAGAGCTCATCGTAGCACAAATCAGCATCAGCTGGACCAGATTACAGCCAAATATAACATACCCATAAATCTAGTGACATATACTTTGCATAACTACAGCTCAAGAAATACACCTTGGTTGTATATATGCCGTTTTGAGCTTATAAGGGTTTTGCATTTCTAGCATTATCAGTACTATACTGTATATGTAAACATGGGAACTTATTCCGTACGTGACATAAAAGTACTACGGTAATACCATTAAAAATGGCATGGTAATTTAGTCACTACCATGTTGATACAGTGCTGACGCTGTCGGACAAAATACCTCGTCTAATTATTCCGTTACTACAATTCAAATATTACACCTTTTTTATAAGGTATCCAGTCATGAAGGTGACCTCTGCAGAATTGTAAAACCCACTGACAGACAGAGAGCTCCTGTGCCCTCCCGAGAGGGAGGGCACAAAAGCAGTTGCTGCTTTTGGATGAATAAAAAGCAACATTTCCTGTAAAGAGTACTCTACAGGAGTGCTATTTCAATTCATCCCTGGAGCAGCCCACAGGAACTGAGCCCATATTGAGCTCACTCCTAGGCTGTGAGAGTGGTCAGGAAGATTGATTCCAGGCCTACATCTCCGCTCACTGAAGACTGAAGTGCATTCTGGTTTGGGCTTGTGTATCACATGACCTTGTACGATTGATAAGACAGCAAAACTAGAAATATTATGTGAAAAATACTATGAATACAATGTAGTAAGAACATTGTCAGTGGTCAGTTTAGGGCAATAAAACGTCTGGTCATTCATAATTATTGTCTGTCATAATAGAACAGCAGGCCATGATATCATCACTATGTATAGTATAAAGACTTGTGGGTTATTGCAGGGACAGTATGGTGGTGATCACTGCATCTGCCAAAGAGCCTCTAACCTTTTGAGTATCACTTTTAATTAGCGGGGAGAAGACATGCAAAAAATACCAGATGGTAACATTATTTGATAGTCTCCCAAAATGACGACCACGGTCCTTTAATTCTTGTGTGATAGTTTTAATTAAAATGGCTTGTCAAAACGACAATTTATACTAAATTGATGCTATGCATGATGCTATTAATACAATGGCACTGACATTCCTATTAATTACCCTGACTAGTTGATATCACACACATCTTCATTATCGACATAGAGATTAAGATTGCCTTGACTGTTAGAGGACTGGAAACCCTAAGTGATGCATTCATCTAATATCTATCCAATATGAATATCAAGTCATAAATTAACCTTATCTTTTGTATTTGTGTTTTCTTGTTCTTTTTTTTAGCAATACTTGCTGTGTGACCTGAGAAGTGGCACAAACAATGACAGTCTTGTCAGGTAAAATTGTGGACAAAACAGGCCTCTGTTTGGCTAACCAACCAGCAAATATGTCTGATGATGCAGTTTATTCACTTCACGCCACAGCATGTTGTACAATGATCAAGCTGAGCGAATCATTTGGATCTACCATTAGAAATCTACACATCTAGTCAATATTACAGCCATAATACAGTTCACTATCACACTAACTGCGCAGCCATATTGAGTTTAAAATAAAATATACTGAGTCACCTGTCCATGCACTGAAAAATAGCAGTGGCCAAAAGGTAAGCTGGCTAGGATTAGAAGATTAAGCAAGATTAAGTGAGCCACATGATAGCTGCAAGCAAAATACTGTTGATTTTATTTTGGATTATTTTGGGATATAATTAGCCTTGAATAATAACCCTGAAATATCATAAAGATGATCTAGGAGCTATATAATAACCCATATTTTAAAGCTCTGTCAAAATCATTTTTTACAACACAGTATCAGTCACCTACAAAAACAAAAAAAGTAATGCTCAATGTATTTTGACATAGTTTGTAAGCAGAGATAAAGCATGGGTGAACACACTCCACCACTATTGATCAAAAATACATCAAAAAACGTTTGTTAGGTTGCAGTGTGTTGTATGAGGCCCAGGTTGCGGTGAGTGAACAGTTCACTCAGGTCTGTCTGGTTCATCTGTTTTTTTCCTATGACAGGGTAGTCATCTTCATTCCCTTTGTCCTTACTTTGGAGCAGGAGGTAATATATAAAGGTCTGTGCTCACATGAGGTGTCTCCCTCACCTCTCCACTTGTCCTCCTGGACTGAATAATGTCTGAAGCTTCAGTCTTGGCTTGATATGATGAGTTATATCCTGATTTCAGAGAAGTGGACATTTCATTATTTTTTTTTTTTTTTTATGTAGACATTTTATGATCCAGTCATATATGATTCCATCCCATTGGCTTTGAGGTTTTATTGTTAGATAAGAACGGTGTTGTATTCATATTATAAGCTTAGGCATCCAAAAACCTATGTGTATGTTCTGTATTGTGTCCTACGTTATTTAAGTTAAGGAGTATTTTTTTTAGAATAGTTTATATTTTTCTACATGTTGTAGATGTTCAAGAACAGTGTTCAAGTTGACAGTTGATGAGTTAAAGCACATAACAGCAGCCAGGAAGGTCATTTCCAATATTTGCTTAAAATAATTTACCAAACCACTTGCTTTATTTAATAGTAGGGTATGTTAATTGATCATAGTTTATGACTGTTTGTCCACACTGTTATCCTTTGTTTTATGGTGCCAACCACACACAGTGAGCTCATAGTCAAACTCAATATGATGAGGTATTAGCCTCCGCCACCATTTCACTCAGACATGTCAAGGTCAGGTCACTTTGGGATTGTCTCCAACCCCCAGCGGCCGCAGCCACACATCTTCCCTCTGTAGGGGACACACATTATTTGTGTTCACCTCATCACTGCTCAGATGGGCTGTGCAGAGATTATAATACACCCTTTAACCTTCTAAATGATTACAATTGGAAGAAAACAACTGCTTTTGCCACTGGTGCTGCTTTGATTTTGATTTCAGGCTAGATTTTCATATTACTCCATCACAAGGGATGGCAGTTTGTGGTACTTTTTACATCACAGATGTATGAGCAACATGGGCATTTATACAGAAATTATCAATGTTTTATAGGGGCTCCATCCTGCCGTAAAACTCCAATGATGAACCTACCCACCTGCCTGATGAACTTGTACTACAGAGCAATGAGACCTCCAGTTTTCTGTCATGGTGTTTACACTGAGGCTGCCAAAGGAGAAAGGAGAGGGAATCCATTTGTCCCAAGGTGAGACACACTCTCCAACACCCCGATGTTAAATAAACACTCCCAGACCTCTGACCAGCTCACTTCAGCCACTGGAATACCATTGGTGTGTCTAGATGATGGAGGACTATTGTTATCTATCGCCTCCGCACTCTGCTGAGAGGCCAATGAGAAGGCTTGCCACAGTGGCGCGTTACATATAGACTCGCCCACTCACATTAAGTTATATTTCTTTCTAAATAAAAATAGAAAATGAGATTTACAGACACTTTCCTAGAATAACATCTGATTGAAGAGGGGGAGAGAGGGAAAAAAATTAGACCACAACTCAGCATGTGTTTCATCACCTGCAAAGCCAATGAGGGAGAGCGTCTCCGCGTCAACAACTGTAAAGCGTATCCCAGCTTCTGCTGCTGCTGCCATCTCTGCTGCACGCTACACTAACCAAGAATGTGTATTTCTGCAGATGATTAAATCAATACCATTTTGACAAGACTTGTTGGAACATGCCTCTTTATTTTACGCAATTCCTTCCCTTTCGTCAGGGAGCATTTATCAACCTGCCGGGGCGCTGTCACCTAATGGAGATTGTTCCTTAGTCTGCACTTGATAGAAGGCAACGATTATGATGCATGTCGATAGCTTACAGAGATATTGACACAGGAACAAAGAGCAGACCCTTGCGGCTGATAGCCTTTTCCCTCACACTCCCTCAATGCGCCTTGGTCATGTTTCAAATGTGTCTTTCTTTGCTTACCATACCTCTTCCATGATGATATCCTTCCTTTTTAGAGGTCAATTAAGGTGTGATTGCCCCATAATGCTGAAGTTGGTCCCTTGTATTTACTTTTCAACACATTCCAGAGATTTCTTCTTCTATCATCTTTTGGCCTTAGTTCACCCCCACCCCCCAATGAAAAATCTGTCACCTTAAAAAGGCCTTCACATGTAGCCTTTGGTTTGGCACACAAGGAGTTAATGATAAAACCAGCCCAGGGTGTGACAACAGGGCGTGAATATAATAAGCTTGAAGGAGACAGGAATGAGAAAAGGTGGGATGCATATAAAAAGAGGGAGGAGAGTGGGAAAACAAATGATGAGCTCTACCTATAAATTCTTCATCTGCATTGGCTGATTGGAATGGCTTGACTGTGCGCTCAGCTGTGACTTAACAACTAATCCGGTTTGTAAGTTATTATTTATCTTCAGGAAAGTTTGTCAAACTTGGGCTTTGATTTTCTACCCTGATTTCCCTCTTGTGGCTCACTCTCGCACATGCTCCCCACATAATTTATGACTGCCTCTGGTCTTGATGACAGATTATTAAAAGTAGAATTAGTTTTTTGCTCGGGATTTCTCCACTGGGAATTGGGAAGGCAGTGCTCTCCGCGGAAGGTCTCTTACGAGGTCTCCATTACTAATAGAAGTTTTTTTCACTGATGGGGGGCAAGGAGACTAATGATTTGAATTTACTGTGGCAGCCGTCACGTGGTCTGGAAGGCATCAGTCGAACAGACAAGAGGTTAACTTCCTCCCTGTGGAGAGGTTTATTGGATTGTTTAGCAGCAGAAGGATAATGTTTTTGTCATACACTGCTGCGGCAAAACAGCGGTGTGGCAGAGAGAAGGGGAGAAGAGAAATGAAGGGAGGAAGGACACAGAGAGAAGGGGTCCAGGGATGGATAGAGGGGCAGAGAGGAGAAAGGGATGAAAGAGAGAACACAGCATGATGGGAGCACAGTGAGCAAGGCAAAAGCAAGTTATTTCTAATATAGGTGGACAGATACTATAAAGCACGGTGATAGTGTACCATTCCTCTACAGCTCTTACATGTGTGCAGGAAGAAGCACACTCCCGTTCAGCAGTGTGCACAAAACATAAGTACACACACGCATTCAGTCTCACTCACACACAGACAAAAAGAGAGATGTTAGTTCCTTTCACCTGATGGCCGTTTGGAGCTTGTACTCCCAGCATGCCTCGGCAGTATGGGTACCAGAGGGGAGTCACAGCGCAGCTGAGAGCCTCGGCTTAATCTTATGCATCATTAAGCACTCAGCGGCAAGCCAGCGCTGTTCATATACATCATCCACGCTTAATAAACATAATGATGACATAAGATGTAATTCTAGATGAATTTTCATTTTATAGGGAAATGGAGAATTCCTGTAGAAAGGAAAGAAAAAAGTAAATTATCTGGGAAGTACAAAATAAATTATGTTTTTTTTTCCCACTTAGATGAATGTAGGTGTTTGGTGCATCTGAGTTGGGGATAGTGTATTAGGCTGCATGGGGATGTGGTGTTGATGGGGCCGATGAAGCTTTTGGTTATGGCGGTGTCAGTGATGGTGTGGCAGGTGTGGTGGGGTGAGAGGCGGGGCTCTGGTGGGGTGAGGGGAGGGGGAGTTGGAGAAAAATAGGGGTGGCTATTGTGAAACGTTGGCAATTTTTAATTCCTAATCGCAGGGCATGATGGACAGGCTGAGACACCCCACAGTGTGGAGCTCATCCATCATGGGAAGAGGAAACCAGAGAGAGATAGAGGGGGGATGTAAAATTTCAGATGGAGTTACCTTACGGTGGGGGTGGGGGGAGAGGGAAAATAGATTCCCTATAAAAGGTAAGGATGTGGGAGTGAAAGGGCAGCAGGTACTGTAAGAGGGTATCACAGGCCTGAGATTGCTTCATGTCTCCCTGCTGGGACTCCTGTGTAGCTTGGCTTGGAAATGAGTTCCGCTTTCAGGGACTGTACCAGACATTGAATCATCCTGAGAATCATCCTCGCTGCACTTGTCTTCAGCAGATAGTAGACATAAAGTGGTGGTGACCTGGCAATGGTAAAGTGAATACCAATGGGATATAATCAACCAAGGAAACCGGAGAGCTGCTCAAACACAAGAGATATAAATGCAAAACACTCCAGGATTCTCTGCATTCAAATTGTCTCTGTAGAATTTTACTTGTGAACCTGGATGCCTCAACAACAAATTGACAACAAATCCAACTCGAGCATAAGCTGAGGTCACTCTAACATTGTTTGACATAACAACTTTATCTACTAAATGAGTCTTGTCATCTCCGCCTGATTGTTTTCCTTTTTGTCAGAGCATGTTTTTGCACTTTCACAACTGTTTGTGTACTGATGGCAGAGAGCACCCTGAGAGTATGTGAACTGTACATCAAACATGATAACGTCTCATTATGTCTGAGAATTAATTAGCTTCAGTGTGTTGAGGTCCTGGTTGCCTGCCTTTTTTGAGGCGTAATGCGAGTTTTAGACCTCAGCAAGTTTGGAGCCAGTGGACCATACGAGCCAGTATGCCAGTGGGTGAGCCAAGTCTCTCAATGCAGGGATCATTACCACCTCTCTTTCTCTGTCATTCTTATTCTCTCTCCCTTGCTTTCTGCTACTCTGTTTTCTTTTCTTCCCTTTTTGAAATAAATATGAGGCCTCCTTTTCAATGTATTATCCAAACACTTTCATTTTCTTCATCAAGCGAAATACATATCCCCTTTAGTCCAATGATGTGGAAATAAAAGAAAATATACTTATCAGACTTGAATTTTAGTATCCACAAGTTACTATTAAGGTTGGGCCTATTGTGATGTCATCTTCTTAGTAATTAGTTACCCACAATCCCCCTCACTCTCCTTTCTAGAAAAAAAGAACAGTAATAGGCAGAGAACAGTGACAGGATCACAGAAATGGGCTTTTAACTAACATGCAAAGTGATGAATGGATTGACCACAATGTAGACTAATGGAGCCATGGAACTAATTAGGCCGAGCAGAGCTGTGCTTAAATGTAAATGGATTGAGCTAGATGAAACGAAGGAACAGCTGAGAGAATGATGAGGTCCTTCACTTGGGGGTCAATCAATGGCCAAGCAAACACAATCTATGGGCCTCTGTAAGGTCGTAGCCAAGGAGTATTTTATCTGTAGAATTTAGGTATTGTTGTATGTATAGCATACATCTGTATTTATGCTTAGATGTCTTATACGTACATCCTCCATGTCATTGATGCATATGGCCGACTGCATGACTTTGCAGAAAAGCTGTAATAAATCTCTAATCATTCTTGTCCCTGGTGCCCAGCTCTCAGACCCTGCAGCTTGGCACCTACCACATGTTTGCTGGCGTGCCCTCTGACTTTGCGGCCCGTGTAGACCACTTCTGTTGGCCGTGCCTCAAATCTGCTGCTTTCACCTCAAGAATGGCCGCAAAGATAATTAATGCGCTCAGCTACAACACCTAACCCACGGTTCTGTGCCTCACGTTGAGCTGCTTTTGCTGCATTCAGTTAGTCTTTATGGTCATGCTGTGACCTTGTAAACATCTGTGGAGTGAAGCATGTGACAGCAGTTCACAGACTTGGCACATGCATTTCTCTGTGTTTGTCTTTGCCTGCTATGCTTCCTAGTGTGTCTTGTACAGCAATTATTAAGTGAAAAGAGCTTCCTAGCTAGGAAAATACAGGGCGAAAAGAACAATAACGTCCACCGTGAAGCCTACCGGTTGCTGGAATGTATTTCATGCCCTCTGTTTGGTTCTGTAGGCACTGCACATCCCGGAATTAATGTGTGCAGAAATGCAAATAACCCACCCCAGTAAAAGTTGACATTGCCTCCTCTGATAAATTTTTCTGCTGAGGTAAGAGACAATTTAATGCAGAATTAGAAGTCACTCTCTGCCACCATTTACATCCTTAATTAGCTGTAATTTCTCTGCACCCATTAGAGAGAGAGAGAGAGCAAGAGAGTAAAAGAGGACACAATAGAAAAGGAAGAGGTTAAGATGAGAGTGCGTTGCTCTCCCTGGTGCCAGGCTGGTGTGTGTTGTGAGTTTGTGTATGTCCTCCCCGGTTAGGTTGCCTTTGGTGATTGATACACGTCTTGCTCAGTCACCAGCCATTGGCACTGGGGTGGATGTAAACACTGATTAGAGGGAGGAAATGAGGCCCTCACTTTGTCCTCTGTGTCAGGGAGCACTGCGGTGGCTGTCTCTGTTTGTCTAGTTCTTTCCACCTGAGCACGTTTCAGAGGACACCGTTAGCTACGCTTTATAGCCATTATTTAGATAGCAACACAACAGGATGCTCCTTTTGCTCTTTGACTGACATGCCCAGCCATGTGCTCAGCAATTCAACTCCTTGAATCGGACAAAGTGCCTACAAGTTTTGAGTTCACAAAAATGATGATGCGTCAGTTGTATGAAGGAGAGGTTGGACAGGGTTACAGTTTATTTGATAGGAATACACAGTAGCAAGCAGTAATTTTACTTTCTGTCAGTTTAGTATAGAAGGCAAGTTTCTTAAATGTTTTATTGCTGTTACACCACTTTGTCTTTATTATGCACTCTATTTGCTATTTATTAATTTTACATCTTATTCACTGTTGGTTATATTTGACTAAAAACCAGACAGATTCCTGATATTGCTTTTCCAATATTATAAAATGGACATGAGCAGCATGGTGTGCCGTGTGTTTTTGTTACTGGTTATTTTTTGGGATATTTATCATACTGTTTACCTGTAATGTTACAATATATGCAGATCATGAAACTGGATACTTTCCCCTTATGAAATTATGACAAACCGTTCAATTTGGACAACAAATCGGCCTCAACTACTTTGGTGGTGCCATATCAGGAAAAGAACAGCACAGAAAAGAGTGCTGTGCCGAAAACATTTTTCTTTCTTTGCCAGGAAAAATGAACTGTCAACATTTAATGATAGATATTTGCATTGTGATACAAATCGTGTCCTTGGCCCTAAACATAAGATATAGATCCATTTATAATGAATTCAGATAAAGTGTCCTTTTTGCATTCTCGCTCTAATGGATTTGTGGAGCCAGCGTCAGTGACCCTGGTGCAATCAACAAAAAACCTGTGCCAGTGGATGATCAGACAGACATCTATCATTTCCTCTCACACCTTCTAAGACGTGGGTGATACTTAGGTGCAAATGCATTTTTTCAGCTAAATGTATGTGTAAGTTCTGCAAGCTGGCTGACTTTTTTTCATGGTTTTGTGAGAATGTGAGAAAGAAAGGGGGCAAAAAGACATTAGATTTTTTTTTTCCATCATTAAGCTGTGTCTGGGAGATGATGTGCTAGCCGTATGTGGTCCAGAGGAAGTATTTATAGCCCTGCTGGAATCTTGCTGTGCTGCGTTGATAGCAGAGATAATGGGAGAGAATGGGACGCAGCGAACTGTTCTAATGACACCAACAAGACAAGAGAACAGCGAGGATAAATAAATGTTAGCCATTTTCTCTCTCACATCATTTGCATTTTTTCTTGTTAAGGTCACTTATAGTCTCAGATAATAACAATGTGGGGGAAAAAAGCTCTTGTCGACTATAAAATCAGAAATAACAAAAACAGAATTACTTAGTATGTAAGTAATTGATCTTATTTCCTAATAATGCGACATTCAGTTAAAGATAGTGCCGGTTTTTAATTTTTTAGACGCTTTAATTCCCGTGTAGCTGCTTGAGTGGGTTTCCTTTTGAAATAGGGGGAATACAAACAAGATTTCACTTCATTACACAAGAACAAACTGTACAGAAATTGCACTTACTTATGGAAATGACTGTTAAACATGCACAGCATTATGTGCTCTGCCTGTGCCGAAAATGTTGGAAACATTAAACCATGTGTATACAAGTACAGACAGTCAGAGTAAGGAAGACCAATTAAATACCAAGGACTGAGTTTGAGGAGCGCTGTTCCCGGGGATGATCAAAAGAGACAACTGATTAAAGAAATACATTAACCTTAAAATGGGCCTAATTTAATCAGCCACCGTTTCTGACGGCAGAAACACACTCTTAATGATAAAGTGACTCCTTTTTTTTCAGAAGCTCTCTGTACCACCTAACTCAAATAGTATCCAAACTGCCAAACTAGCTGAGTGGCCGGGCTAGAAAAATAACTTAATTGTTTCAATTCATACCTCCATCTGATGACCGCAGTAGCTGCAGTAACTTTGTGAAAGAGTGGGTCATTAGTGTAACCTCTGGGCCCCGTTTTGCTGCTGGAAGGTAATGAGAGACAAACAGCATGGTCAGCAGTAGGCATAAGTGCTGGGGTTTATGGGCAGTGTGTTGTGTCCCAGGTTAACACTGATGCCACCATTTAGAGCTCTGTGTTTTAGCACCCGCCTGCTAATTGAGATGACAAAGGCCATAACAATGACATTGTTGGCCAAACGGCTCTCTCTAGACCTGCGTCTGGCTCCAGTCAAGGACGTCCAGCAGGCTGTAAGTGCAACCTTGGAATTTAAGATGGTGCCCGAGACCTTGTGTGTATCTCTAAAACAATTAGCACAGCTCAGGTGGGCCAACACACATTCTCAGACTCTTTTTAAGTGCCAGAACTGTGGCACTTGTTTTGTTTGTTTTACTTAAAGGCACATAAACCACATCCTCCCCTGACAACAACAGCACATAAACGGCTTGGGAAAAGCAACTGGAATGGATATTGTCTTGTTATTCCAAAAATCAAGTTAGATTAGCTTACTTGTCATTTATGCTTCTCATTACACACTGAGGCATCCTTGTAAATAGGCTGCTGTTGTAATATGAAACAACATCAATTGACACCCCATAAAACATATATAACGTGTTAACAAGAGATATAAACAAGGCCAGCTGTTGAATTATCTTTGACTATCCTAAAACTGTGTTAGTGATCAATTAAGGCTCAGTCTCACAATTTCACATTGAAAACAGGATGTCTTCTGTTACCAATCTAATAATAGTAATGCATATGGCGAGTGTTTTGATTAACATAATGGAAAAATAGCCCACATAATTTATCTTCTAAGTCCGAGGGAGAGAGAGCCAGATTGGAGCCTGAGGACTCAATCCACCTCAACATATGCTGCCATTGTAAGTCTCTGAATGTGGAGTATCTCGAGCCTCGTTCCATGGTATTTATTGAAAAACATTTGAGTTTATGAGCTGCATACTTAATGAATGCCTATTGATGCTGTGGCTCAGCAGATGAGGCTATAATTCTACATATAAGTATCGCAATCACACGTGGGTGTGTAATGTTGTTTCTAATTGTGATCTATCCTAATTTCTGTTTGTCAGTCCTGGACTGAGGCTGGGTCTGCACCACCATTTACATTGTTAATTTGCAAGCTACTTTAGAAAGATATACTAGCAGTATATTTTCTCTTGATTTTTTTATTGTACAAAAAAGAGACATTAATCCTGATCTGTACGGTTGACATCTGGTCAGCTTAATAAAGCGACTTTTTCTACTCTTGATTGCTATTGAGATTTAGCTTTTAATGTCAGTCAGCTGTGTCAATCCACCTGCCATGTGGCATGAACAGAAACTGCTTCTGCTGGATAGGAATTAATTTTTTATCAAACTCTTATATATACAGAACTCCAGCCTGATGCAAGCTATGACTGAACAAAAATACCTGCACGGATGAAATCCCTTGTTGCTACACCTCGCTGTAAGGGAGAGGGTGCTGGTCAAACTCCAGTTTTCTACCCAGCAAAAGACAAACATCATTCAAATGCATTGCCTGACTTATCTTATCTTGTAAGATGGAAAACAAAACCTTAGAAGTATATCTCATTCATATATTTGTCTGAAACAAGATCTGCAGTTGCTACTTAACGCTAGTCCATTGGTTTTGTCTGAAGGATTCACCTATCGGAGGAAAGTTAGATGTATTCCACTGATTGTCTAGCGGCAAGGAAAATCCATCTCGGAGTATCCTGCAGCTGCTGGGCCTTTTTATTGACATATCAGATGGGACATTGGAGGAGAAATTGGCCTCATTTGTTTCTCATGTCACCTTAATGGCAGATCTCTTTCAAGGGGCAAAGAATTGACAGGCCCCCGGTCTCAGTGAGCAAACAACCAAACCTAGTTTATTGGTTTCCTCTTGCAAACACTCTGCCTAATGTGGCTGGCTAGATCAGCCTCCAAAGTTGAAAAGATCCCCCTGAAAATATTAATCAAGTCCTCTGACTGATTGTCTTTGCATGATAAATTATCTGGAAAGGGACAGTTTTGCTATAGCCCAGGGACATTTATCACACAGGCTGAGTTGGGATTCCAGGAGAGAAACGACTGTGCTGACAGAGTGGAAGGGTCAATTAGACATTTTCAGTGGGGATGTACTGTACAGCCTCTCAGAAGCAGTGATAAGATGTTTGAGACTACATTCTGTTTAAGCTAGCAATGAATGACTTGATGTTTTGCAGGAAGGTTACATATGTTGCCCTGCCAGCTTCAGGTAGATCTTCTACAGTTGTTATCCACTATCTATCATCGCTGTCAATACTTTTACCAATCATTTCCCTTGTCAGCAGCGTTATCGTCTTGTTTTCCAGCTTGATTGAAGTTTCTGTGCGTCACTTGGAAGTGAACAGGTGTCAACCTAGCACAGGCACCTCGCAGATGGCAGCATAATTAGCATTGATTCTGGCAGGCTTTCACAGGCCAGGGTCTAGATGGCCGTGACGACCAACTAACCTCCCCACCTCTTGATGGGCTACCTCTGGGACAGATCGAAGCTCATTTTACTCCTAGAGTGGTGCACACTAAAGGACTTAGTAACACACACCATCTGAGGCACAAAAAATCTGCTGTACAGAGAAACACCTGACAATGTAAAAATGCTCTTTAGTTGAGTAAAATAAGCCATAATTAGTGCCTTAGTTTTCTAAAATGGTAATGACTTCAGTTGAAACTATTTCTAATTTATTTATTAATTAGGGCTGCATCTAATGATTATCTTCACTATTGAGTGAACTCAATACTTTCTCGATTTAGTGTATGATCTGTAAAATTGTAAAAAAATTCCCATCAATTAAGCCCAAGTTGAACAATTCTAATTGCTTGTTTTATGTAAACTGAATATATTCACATTTGAAAAGCTGGAACCACAGATATTTTGGCATTTGTGTAATAAAAATTACTTAGATCAATATATCCAATGTTCTGAAAAAAATCTGATATCCATGGATGTTGCAAGACTGTAATAAACACGGCTAATTCGGGCCAAATGGATACTTTAAAAATCTAGTTTTCTCTTACTAGTTCTAACATTACCTATCCCGGCTTTAAATGATTAGTTGATTATCATAGTTGTTTGACGATCAGCTAATCATTTCTCCTATATTGTTGATCTCAGTCTAGATCAATGTAATGATCCAGAATATAGATTCATCTAAACATAGATCCATCTATCCTTTTATTAGATCAGCATTCATAAATATTTATTTCATTTTTCATTGTCAAGGATCTCAGATTGACAGAGACTAAAAAATTAACAGCCCTCTAAAAAGAATAAATATATTAAAGCAATGCAATAACTATCTGTATAAATACTGTATTATACAATGCTGATTTCCAATTGACAGAAGGATAAATATAAAGAATGTGGCAGCATCCTTCAGAAGTGGACAGAAGGATTATTCTGTAAGTGTGTCAACGTTCATGCCTCAGTACACCTCTGCTTGCTCGGTATTTGTATATTGCAAATTGTATGCTGGAATAGGCCAGCCTCTGCACTTTGAAATGGATCTCATCTAATCTTATTTCACCATGTCAAATGGCAGCATGACATGCTGTTTTACGCCGTTCCGTAAGTGAACCAGCTGACTGCATCCAAAGCGAGTAGTCCCCTTGTTATTATGAACCACTTGTAACGGTGTGTCTGTGGGGTTGTTGTCAAAGTCGGTGGGTCATGCAGACATGTTGGTCACTAATGCAATACACAGAAATTGCTCCTGCAGCAGACATATGTCGTTTGTTTTCATTCTTGTATTTCAGTCAGTTCAATCCATTACAGAAACATAATCTGAATCGCTGGACAAATTTGTACAAAGACCTTTTAATAACATCCGCTGTGGCTTGAATAGGGAATCATATCAATCTAAATGTCTTCATTATAGCAACCAAATGCCAAACACAAAAAACACATCAGTGACTCATTTTAGTCAGTATCGATAATATAATTGATGATCTGTAGTACAGTTTTCCATTTTCACCTCAGTATTTTTCCTCTAAACACTGCCAGCAGTCAGTCCTTAACAATGAGACCACCCATGCTGTATACTGCTCTGGTCAGGTGTCAGGATTCATTATATTTGGCTGAGATTTGCATAATGCAAGAAGCATCAAATTAAATTTGCATAATTCCTTTGATTACTCTTGTTATTAAATGTGAGTGACATTGATTTACAAAATGGCCTGATATAAGGTTAATGGCTGATGTCACCTTCTTGCGCCTCTGTCTTTTCTCAATTAGGATGGAGCTTTGTTCAGTGTGTCATTTATGTTTCTATATCCTCAAGTAACATGGCCCTGTACTGTATGCTATACATTACACTGCCTCTGTGCTTCAACTACCTTCTTATACCAGGTTTCTGTAATTATGTAAGGCAGAAAGTAATTTAAATAGGATGAACAGCCATAACATTGGTGTGCCCTGGCCCATTTAAGCACATTTACGTGGGCCATTATTGACAGACGGCTAAGTGTCATTTGTCAAGGAAGAAAGAATTGACAGGGCTAAAAAACAGAGTGAAGTAACGGTCAATCAGACCTACTTTACAGTCATAAGGGACATGTCCTGTGTTTCATTTTCTCCTGGGTGGAAACATAAGATCATAATTCCTATTTTCATAATAATACAAACAGCCTGTAGGCTACAAAATAAGAAGGCCATACTCTGTGTATCTGCGCATTGCCTGTCAAAGACAGAGGGGTTTCAATCTCTTTTTCATTTCATCCTGATAGCTCTGCCTTTTATTACCGAGGGACAGGAACGTTTCCTGAGGTAAAAAGGAGTGCACATTCCCAAGATAAAGTTGGAGGTTTACAGCTATTTCCAGCCGTAATGTATTATTCCGTTAAAGCAATGATCAGGTAGTGTTGGATGAATGGGAGATGTTCAGCACCATTACTGCCTGGCACATCAGTGAGGCATTATTACATTATCGCTGCTCTTTAGTAGGAGATTGGGTGTGTGACCGGGTTCTGAATACACTCATCCCGCTCTCCACGGCGTAAATTGCAGATTGGCTCATTGACTTCAATGATAAAATGTAAAAATTGCCAGTAAAGAGAACATAGACTCAGGTTACTCCTTAGCTGTTTGTCAACGGCAGATGTGACTCAGTTGGTGCAGAGCATGTTAAAGAGTTCCATCTCCCAGAAGTCAATGTCATTTATGCCTGAAACTGCTAAAGCAATAGCTCATCTTGTCTCTAGTGTGTCATACTACACTGCCTTTGTCTGAGATTAAAATTTTCTCCAGTGGTGGTCTAGAAATCCTAAAATGTCACTTGTATCATAGAGCAAAGATTTACTAACAGATTTAACCAGAATATGTTTTAAGCAAAAAAACCCCAGACACAATCAAAATGTACATGATTCAATATTAAAATTAGATACACTAAAACACTATCCCTGTTAAGATCTAAAGAATGGTGTGATCTCCTCACACAAATAATTAGCAATGACAATACATGTCTCTTAACATCTTTAGGATAATTTGTGTTTGATAATTGACAGCTAATTAATTAAATAATGCATCAACCATCCATCCCACAGACCATGTGTTCAATGTGCACTTTAGTGCCACATCAAAGAAAAACCTAGAGGCACTATTATTCTGCTTATTAGACCTGGGCAGGTTATTCTGGAAATGGATACTGCTAATGTTATTTCGCATGACACTCCAGAAAAGCATTAATCCATGATAATTACCTTGGAAGGAAGCAAATAAAGACAAACTTAATGGCGGGGTTGATCATCAATTTCAAACATTCGACTCAAATGCCCTACATTTTTATGCAGGAAGCGTCTAGTTGCTGTGCTTCTGCTTGAAATGCCTTTTTAAGTGTATATTATCCTGTCCTTGACTGGGGAAGTGCTAGGAGAAATCATTAAAGCAAATTAGACTATTAACATCCTAAAGAGCATTTATCTTGTGGATCAATAGGCTCTCATCTTCTTTAGAGGACCCTTTGGTGTCCTAAATCCATTATGAGCCAGATTATGAGGATAGTCAATTCATTACATGCAGATAGGCCAATAATTATTGACACCATTGGTACCAAAATAATTTCAAGCGCCCATCTTTTGCTACTTTTAAATATTTAAAAAAAAAAGACAAGCACAAGCATGTACTGTTTTGAATAAATGGAAATGACTAAACGTGTTCAGCTGTTTTCATTAAAGTTTTCACACAGTCTCAGGAGAATCCAGCCGCTCACTGAAGAGGATATTTAAAGCATCTTCTCAGAAAAAAAGAGTCTCTTGGCATTGATGCACTTGTCGTAGATCAAGCAACACTTCACCATATGATTTTTCCTGCTTTGCTGACTGTGTGTGAAGATGCCATACACCAGGAATGGATTGGATCTGCAGTCTACCATCCCAAGATCTGCGATGCTCCAATCAACACACAAGATGTTCAGACATTTACAGTTGCATCTTTTTGCAGCGCCCTTCATGTGACGTCATGGCCGTCTCTTTTATGTTTGCCCGTGCTCACATTAGTCTCTCCTGCATTTGTCAACTAGATAAATTGACTCACACATGTTTTTTTACTCAGATTAGTATTTTACGCATGTATTGTATGTCAAATATGCATTTAAAGAAGTAGAAAGAAATGAATAATCAGACGTCATGCGGCCCAGGAGTCAGCATCCACAAATCATCAGAGTAGCCGCCTTTGACATGATGTTGATTTGATGAACATGATGTGGTACCATTATCTCTCCCGAGCCTTCAGCAGTATGTTGACCAAGAAGGGTATTGTTCAAAACCCATAAATCTCCCCCTCTTACGTTGTGCCAATAATAGCTCTAAATGGGAATAAAATGACTTTCCCTTTTTCATCAGTTGTTATGCTAAAAACTGTAACCCTAAAGTGACCGCTGCCATGCATAATATGCTACACCGTTTGTTGTGCGCTGAAAAGGCGAGCGGGAGATCCTTCTGTTCCCCATATGGCACCATTGTCTTGGTAATGCCGCACAATGCGCCCCCTCCAGAGCATGCTCCCGGCCCTGCTGGTAGAGAATAAACTGTTGGTTTCACAGAGGCGAGCAGGAGGCCCATGGACACAGAAGTGTGTAAGATGTGGGGCTCTCATGCGCGTGGCCGGTCGATTCCACCCTCCGGCCAGCGACAAGCCAACTGAAGAAATGGAAAGCATTCTCTGAGCAGTGGAGGAGGAATTCTGCACCACAGCAGGATGTGTTTGAAAAGTTTGTCAGAGGTATTTTCTCAGCTTAAGTACAAACAGGGAAAGTACACCAAGACTGAATGTGTTGAGCTCCTAGTTAACAGCTTATTGTTGCTGTTTTACCATGTGATGACTCACTCATTGTCACGCAGATTTCAGATCCAATTTTGAAATTTAATGTCCGTTGTCTGTTAAGGCAGCTAAGAATTCTGCATTGATAACAATGTAAAAATAAAATGGAGCAACGTGTCGACTCTGCATCTATTTAGATCAATTTAAAACATAATTTTTGATTTGTGCTTTTAGACACACTCCATCAACAAATAATTACAGCAACCTCCATCAACAAATAATTGTAAATATTTTAATTTATTGATTCATTAGCTATTGGCACAGCAGTAGAGCATTACTGTAGCTGTATGCTTTGTGTGGTCTGTGTGAATGTTCCCTCCATAGCTGCCATTGTCTGGCCCGCTTGTAGCACTGAAGCTAAACTAATCAGTCAAGGAGTTGCTGAGTAGACAACAACCACAGTCATACTAAAAACAAAAGCAGGCCATTAAAACACTAATTGGTCCTACCATATTATTACCACATTTTAGCTGCTTTTTCAACATACATGTAGAGCTGTAACTATCGATTATATTCTAAATATATGCAAGATAATGAAAAATGTCCAGTTTCTCAGAGCCCAATGTGACTTTTTTTTGTCCAACCAGCAGTCCAAAACTCAAAGATGATCTGTTTATTATTGTAAAAGATCAAGAGTATACTAATATTTGGAAGTAAATTTTGGTATTTCTGTTTACAAATGACTTAAATGGCCAATCAATGTTTAAAATAGCTGCAAGAATAAATAAGAATAAATAAAATAAGAATACTTGTGCATATGATCCATGCAAAACTTATGATATCATGTGTTTGTTTTTTTCACCACAAGGCCTCTTTTTCTTTTTTTCCCCATTCTTCCTCCTTTGTGTTTTAGTAAACAGTTGGCCTGGACATTAATGAGAGCACAGTGGAGACATGGACCATGGAGTCTTTGTGAGTGGAGCTGGAGGCTTTGGGAATGTAAGGGTCACCTGGTCAATGAATATGAAGGCCCCTCTTATTAAAACTTTGTCAATGACAAATAACAAACTGTTGGTATATGAAATGCTCCGTTGTATCATTTTGTGGAGGACAAGGGACATTTTAAGCTTGGCTGCCTGTACACTAGCCTTTGAGCTGGCCCTGGAAAAGCTGTTTGTTTGACCCTAAGGAGTGAGAATTGACAAAGCAAGCCGGGAGCATTTGTTTCATCTGCTAAGCCATAGATTGAAAATGATTTCCCAATGCCCCGTTTGAGATCCCCGTGAAGGGGGTCATCAATTATTTCCTGATACGTGACACAATATTGTACCTATTTTACTGACCACTGCTTTCTGGTTGGTCAGATAGCATCTCTTTTATCAGCCCATTATTGATGGTGAATGGAAGCACAGTAAACAGACCTGTGGGTTTATTCCTACTTTCTCTCTGCCAGGATGCTGCAGTTGTACAGGGTGAGGAGTGAGGTCAGTAAAATGGAGGATGAAAAAAATCTCAATACATTTAGCAATATAACAATACAATCATCTTGTATAAATGTAACATTTATTTGACCTATTGCACAAATACCATTTTTCAAGCAACAAATCACTGGTTCCAGCAGATTAATTGATATTGAAAATAATCATGTTCAAGTTGTAGCCATAAATACTTCATCCTGAAATATGTTGATTTTTGAAACAAAAAAGCCTCGAATTGCACTAATAACACATGAATAACTGTTTATTCGTCCTACTTCTATACACATACATCACACAAAAGAAGAAAAAAAAAAAGAAAACTAGAACAATTGCAAGACATTCATATACAATAAAACTCTTTTAGGCAATGCTGTTTAATCTTCATTTTGCTGGGAGAAGTGTGAGTCTGCTGAAAGCACACTGTTTTTTGAGCAAATGGAGTTCTAAATTGCTTTTTTTAAGTACCATGCGCCAGGGTAATGTCTAGAGGTACCGACACAGCATTCCGGTGGCAATGATTTATGGTGTGGGGCAGCCACAAATTGACTTGTATGCAAGAAATGTAAATGGAAGTGGGACATTTGATGGAGAAGCTCATTTCCAGCCTTAAATGTTTTAAATTAACCACACAAACTCACAAGGCAAAATGTTAATGGGCATTTTTCACTTTTTTTCTCCTTCATTCTTTTCTCTCCCTTAACTTAATCTACATTACAGGTCAATTTATTATACAAACAGTAATGTTGCTCTAGATTTGCAGGGATCAATGGATTTGACAAAGGGGCCTTGAATTTCAGGAAATAAACCTTTGAAATTAGCCAGAGAATGGGGTAAATATCTGAAATGATATATGTTTAGTGCAGGACAGTGTAAATTATATAAAGGTGCAACCAGAACAAAGGAATTCAGAAATAGCAGTGCGAATTTACTAATTTCTCAACCAGGTTGTGTAGCACACATTAAACTGCAATCCAGAAATAGTACTATAGAATCTTAAGTCACTCTTTTAGACATACTGTAACTAGGGTTGATACACAGTACAAAACAACATTTTTTCAAATTCTGATATATTGATTACTATTTAGCTGCCCTGTCAAAAATATTGAATTTGTATTTAATTTTTCATTAGAGCTGAGAATCAAAACTTTCTAACTTTTTTTAAAGCATAATTTATTCATCGTACATGAGACTGTAGCTGGATAACAGGATAGAGGAAAGAAACATGGAATCAGTGGTGCCCTCAGGCTGAAGAAGAAGTGGCCTAGAGGGAGAAATTGTTTTCTAATAACAAGAGCTTCTGGTCCCCCGAGGGACAATTACAACGTTAGCTCCCTTGTCAGAGAAAAAGCCGCTTTCAAGCTGCTCCTTTCATAATGCTATCATGTTTGCCCCTGAGATATGCCCAGGTCTTCATGTCTCTGTCTCTTTATTTCTCTCTATCACTATTGATTGAGGGGCCATTTATATTCACAGTAGGGGGTCTTAATTATGAGTGTGAGTGAGGCCAGCCAAATAGGGCTAAGTGGTAACAAGGGGCCTATGCCTCTGCCACAGGGCTCTGTACCTATTTAACATTCAGTGCCTCACTCCATGATCATTGGCAGTACACTTACAAAATCAACGTTGCTCAGTGGAATAATAACAGTTTTTGAAGTGGCTTCAGTTAAGTATGTAAGCATGACGAAAACTGGGAGTTAAATACCACTCGAAAACAATATATACGTGTTATCTCACATTGATTGCTATATTACACAATTTATGAGCAGTTATTAAAAAAAAGCTGAATTTTTGCATGGTCATACTTTATTCTGGTTGTCATTTGGTAATACTTTTCTGCATGAAAAAGTCTTGTGGTTTGTTGAAATACTTGTCCTGTTCAAGAGAAAATACTTATTGCTTCCATGTTTTTCAAGTGTGGTCTTTATTATGTGCCTGTGCTGGATTATCTACTGCTAAGTGAAAATATTACAAAATTTCACATCCATTTACTCTATTTGCGATATGGCAGTCCCCGCGAGAATAGCTGCGTTGAGACTTTGCCTGCTCTTTAAATTTAAATCCCCTTATGCATTTTGGCAAACTGAGACCATCCAGCCAGTAAATGTTCTGGGTGAGTGTTAAGTCTCTACATTTCAGTCAGTCGTGGAAATTAGCTCAAACACAGCTCCCAGTTCGTGGTAGCTTCAATCTGCCGATCACACATAAAAAATAAGCCCTTCATTTTACCTTTTCAGGCTTCTCCCAGTACAAATTATTCCTTATATGAGAACTGGCAGGAAGAACGACTGAATGCTTCTTATTACTCAGTATGTGGATGGCATGGACTTGTTCAGTTAATTTGCTGGACTCCTTAAATATGTGGTAACAGCTTTGATTAAGAAACATCTTCCAAATGTGGTCGCTGTTTGAAATTACCACACTCCTTCTTTTTGACATCTGACCTCTTAGAAGACTGGGAACGTTTAGGCTCAAGGCCTCTCTCTCTCTCTGTGGCAGCGCTCAGTGGCGTGGCCACCATGGTTGAGCCGATGGTCTAAGGGTCACGTGGTGCCTGGCTCATAGGCCTCTGTATCTGCAGTCGCTGACAGGAGGACATTGTGTTCCCCCTTTTTTTTCTCGCTTTAACCAGTCAGCCATGGCTTACATGGTTTGTTGTGGCCCCAAGATCAGAAGGAGGAAGCTGAATAATGTCTTCCTATTCTTTAAGGGGAGGGCCACGGTTGGTTGATTATAGAATAGCTTTGACAGACCAGAGGGAACTATGGCTTTTGTCCAATTCCCCACACAAAGAAAGGTAAGTTCAGAAAGAGCTTGGTTGGCTTTTTTAAGCAGATGCTGGTTGGCCTACTCCTCATCATGCCATCATAAACTTATAATGCCTTCAGGGACTCCCACCTATGCAGGCTGTCAAAGGACAAGCAGCACTACTCGCACCCTTAAAATAAGGCATGAGTAATTTTAATCCAGAAAGAAGTGATTGAATTCAGAGTTCAGACAACGAAATCTTAATTATTTATTGAATATGTTGCCAGAGGGTCAGAATACATTTCAATACATTTTTATTGTAACTAAAAAATAAATTAGTTATTATTTCTACTTTTTTCATTTGTGGGCGATGTGTGTGCATAGGTCTATTGCTATGCACATGTGCAACGTGTGTGACCACACGCACGCACACAAAGACCCACAATCCAGACAGACTGTGAGAATTAGCATTTCATTCAATGTAACAAGGACCAATATGTTTCCAGAAGTGCTGCCATACTGAAACAATTCCTTTTACAAAACAGAGCCTGAGGGCACAGGGCTGACTCCTGGGACCCCGGCAGCCTCCACGGCCTATTTGTTCAGCAGAATCTGTTATTCTGTCACAGCAGGCCTGTCACAAGTGAAATCATTTAAATGTCCAATCCTGTATTTAAGCAGACTGTCTCACCACGAGCAGATGAGCGGCACTCACAATTTATAGCCAGACATATCAAAGGGTAAGTAGAGCAGTGTGCAACCTGGTGAAGCCGTGGTCCTGTGGGAGCTGATTTAGTGGCTCTCTCCCTTATGCAACAATAACAAACAGCCTCTCCTAATGAATGCCCTGGGTATTCCTTATTGTAAATTCAAATTCAGCACTTTTAATTTTTCCAGAAATTAGTATGTGTGGAAAATGTTTTTAATATCAATCATTATTATACAAAGTTGTTCTAATCCATTGCAGTTATTTTTATTTCTTGTTCCCACCAATAATTTGAGGTCCAACTCAAACAAAATCAAGATCAGAAATTCAAACTGCTCTGTTTTCTTCAGACAAATTGTTCTCTGTAATATTGCAAGTTGTACTACTTCAAGTGGGACATAGTGGACAAAAGGGTTCAGACCACCAAAATCAGTTTGATGTTGGTATGTAATGGACCTGTCAACTCTGATGGATTTTCAACTCTGCTGTATTGTTTGTCCCACTACAGACAATAGAAAGCTAAGGAGACGGCCATGCAGGTCTGTCTGTGTGGGTAGCACACCTTGATCAATAGTACGTTTTTATTTGCAATCAGACCAAAATATATAATTGCATGAAGCAGATAGGGGAAATACAATGCAGACTGCTCTTAGGGTGATTTCTCATAAACATAAAAGCTGTTTGGAGCATTATAATCAATGGTGCAACACGACCCACCACATTGGTGATAGACTATCATTACAGATTGTTCTCTGTGAGTAATGGGACTGAAGCAAAAACAGATAATGTGATTCAATAATATATTTACTGAATTTGTGAAGAGTAAGAAATGGGAAAATCTCTGAGTAACCCAGGGGCTAAGGCCTTAATTAGAGCTTGCCAGAATAGGGAGGATGCCACAAGATCACAACAGAGACTACAGCAAGTCAGAGACAGTCATTGTCTATCTTCTGTATGTGTACTTGTGTCAGATTTGAGATAGAAATGGCTCTCAGCCCCCTAATGTTTAGTGTGGACTCACATTAAGATCGATGATTTGTTTATTAGATTTCCAATCAAAATATAATGGCTTTGAAGCATTAGCTGCTGTAGGGTAGGTGGCTGAGTGTGTCTGTTGAAGAGCCCCCCACCACTCCATCCCTCCACCCTCCTGATTTCTTAGCTCTTCCTCCGAGTGTAAACAGACCAGAAAGAGAATTAAAAGAGATTGTATCGCTGTGTGCCATGCCACTGTGCAATTCCCGAGAGATAAACATTAAGCAAAAGGCAGAATGGCGGTGTTTTTTTCTCCTTACAGTCATAAAAGACCCCACCCTCTGTGATTGTTATTAGCCAGGATCCCGGGGTATGTCATATTAACAATGAATGTCTGGTAGTGAGGGAGATTGTCCTAAGTATGAGCACAACAGGGAGCTCCCTTTAACTCTAATTCACATCGGAATCAGATCGCCCTGCTAAGATCTCATCAACGTTATTACTCCCATGCCCATCCACCTCCTTCTCCACTGTCCATGTGTGTCCTATCAAGACAGGCCTCTGCCATCACAGTCTGTCATTACCGCTCCCTTTTTTATTTCATATATCCTAAATGTTGATCAGTATCAAAGTGGTGGTGTCATTTTCACCGACAGACAGAACCTCAAAACTGACGAAAAGTATTGCCCTTCTTATTTTTCAGTAGTTTGTTTGGAATAAGTAACACACCATGCCAGGCAAATAAAAGCGCGCCCCGAATAGAGAATTAAACATCATGACCAGAAAACCCACAAAAAAGACATCCCAGTATTGGACAGCAATGATGGCTTCACACCAATAAAAAGACTAAGCTGGTATACATTGGAAATATATAAAAGATGTATAGTACTCCAAAGGGTGTACAACTTTCTTTATTTAGTTATTTAAACAATATAGATATACAATCTCTTGTCAGTTTATCAGGTACACCTACTGTAACTAAAACTAATGCAGTCTAATACAAGTCTTGTAATAAATCTTGCATGCAGTAATGCATTTAAATGGATTATACATGACATCATATAATATTTAGATTTTCTTGAAATTGTTGTCTTTAAACATTGTTGTCTGTTAAACATATCCCCGTATATCGAAATACAGTTCAACAGCAGTACCAACTACATTCTCCAAAGTGACCATTCAATTAACTGAACATTATGCTATTCAAGCAGGTAGGATTTTTTTGCAGGACCGCATTCGTTTTTAGCATGTTTCTAATAAATTGTGTATCTGGATTTTTTTTAAATCTACAGCTGGATCAAGGTCTGCTCAAAATACACATAATCATGCTGACAGTCTTGTACTGCCCATAATATTTGGTGAATACATAAATCCTGTCTTTGAATATTAGTGTTTTATACAAATAAAGAGTGTGCAAAATCACAAGAGTCATGTTGCTGTAGCACCACCTATAGTCACAATGCCATTAAGTTTTACACAATTGGTCAGAGTTGGAAGAAGAAGAAGTTAATTTCTTGAACAATTGATGCTTACATTTTTAATCCAATTTATAGTTAACAGCAACTTCATGGAAAGCAGCTATATTTTGCAGACCTTGTGGGGGAAGACTTCATTGTATAAACCAAACTCTGGTTGGGTGTAATGTGTTTGGTATTAGCTGAGTGACTGAGGGGGTCGAAGACTTCACTTGTTTTACTCAGATGAATTGGACAGGCTACTAGAAGCGCAGAGGCTTCAGCATCTTGATAGCAAACTTGATAGAGCAATGGGCCGTGGTGGCACTGAACATAGGCTTACATCGATAAAATGCAGCGTACTGTGTATACAGTATATATCCAACAAGATGTGTATTCAGTTGAAACCATTAAAATGCTGAGAGAACCCTATAGCATAAATGAAATTGTTGTACATAGTCACTGGGCCCTGACCGACAAAATGGAGTGCAAATGTTAAGTACTGCGAGATGTAAAGTACAAACACATTATAGGCAGGTATTAGCTTATAAAACGCCACAAAGCAGAGTAGAATGTGAACAGTCCTTGTTCTGCTGTGTCTCACCCCCCAAAAATATCAACGTTTTCAAAAAAAAATAAACATTGCATATCATGTCATGATATGTAAGAGTTAGAAGAGGGTTGTGCTTTATAATACAATATTACATAAATACAATACATATATACAATATTGTATAAAAATACAATAATTGTATATTTACGCAAACTTTTACTGTTGTTGCTAGTCACTCGTTCATTTCTCAGGTTTGAACATATGTAATCTTATTTTATCATGTCTTATCAATTCTTTGTTTTCACTTGAAATCCTCTGCCAGGCAGTGTGACAGCCAGGCATGTATAATAACTGTAAGGAACATGTGAGTTATGTTTTTTGGAGACTTGAACAAGTGTAATTATAGTCCATTTCACAACCGTGTTTGACAACCTTGTTGGCATAAAAACTTGAGCCACATGATGTTAAAAATATACTTAAAACTTTGCCACTCTCTTTAGTCTTGAAGGGGGGATGCTCACTGATTTGTTACCACTCAGCAGTACTTTTCTTCTTAATGAATTTTTAATATCCTTAATGACAGCAGAAGAATGATGTCATTAGGAGTAGATGTTTGGAAAACGCTGACTTGAACTCTTTTGGACGACCATTTTTATAATGATTTAATATAGATTAACGTCCCATAGTAATGAGCAGTTTGGCTATGAGGGGGGCAACCATTTAAAGTAAGACCCCACCATTCATTTGGTTGTACACTTTGAAAACTTCAGAGTTTTTATGATCCATCACTCATCACTAAAGTTTTTTTGTTCAGTGGCAGTGCTGTTATTTGGACATCTCATCTCAGAGTTATCTTTAGTTAGGTTAAGTTAGGTTATGACACTGATTCAGCCATGGAGTCATGTTACACACTTACACAAATTGTGAATTCAGTTTTCATCTCAAAGATGGAGCCACACACCTTTTCAGAAAATTTGTGGCTAGTATCTTCCAACAACTATCTACATCCACTAATGCTGTGATCATCTCTGGACAGAGCAGTAATGCCATGGAGGCAGAGAATTAAGATTGTGTCCTCCTGGTAATTTACCTACTGGACCTTGTGCACTGGTGAAGTGTGAATCAATTTGTAAAGGATAGTTAAATTTCTATAACAACCTCCCCCTTCTTCACACTTGACTATCCCACATCAGCTATTAAAAATGAAAAGGAAAAAAAATTACGTGCCGTCTTATGAAGATGATCAAGGGGAAGGCCACTCACTGGGAATGATAAAACGACTGGCTGCACTTTCACCCTCTTTTTCTTTTTTGCTGAATGAACCGACCTCTCCCTCTGTGTACTGTATGTGTGTATGACAAGCACATGCATTAGGCCGAGAGATAAATAAACAAGCCCAGAATATAAAATGAATAAAACAAGAAGGAGGAAGCAGGCTGGCTGGGACACTGATATCCCTTGGCAAAATGTTTTATCATATTCAGCAAAGGAAGAGCCTTTATTTTATTGATTCAAAAAAAAAATCCCAGAGGCACTAAAAGGAACAGGCAATGATTAATGTCCCTCTCAGAAAAAGAAATTATATGGAATAAATTAAACTACTGCGGCAGCAAATTGAAAAATAAGGATGTAAATGAGGTTTGAATACTTAATATCTTATAAAGAAAAATAGTCAATGAGGCCCAAAAATGATGAGGGATTGCCAAAGAAACATAATATTAACTCTAATGACTGAGGCTAGATTTTCTGTAATGTCAGAATTTACCTGTCACAACTGATTTTCTGGCACAGGCATGAAAAATGAGGGACAGTGTTTGAAGCAATTGAAAGAACTGACCCTGTTGATAGTGGAAGAAATAAGAACAGAAACAGAAGAAAGTGGCGTTAAGGATGTAGAATGTCTTTAGGTTTATCTTAATACTTGCTTGTATTACATTATACATTCATGTAAAAGTTTAACCAAAGCCTGAATGTTACATCTGTTGTAATGCAAGCAAATGCTTCATTGTAATCACACGTCAGCCTATTACCATAGCATGCAGGTTAGTATGTGCATCATTGGAGTGCATTATGTTCATATAAGGAGCTCATGTTTATCACAGACTTCATCTCCAGGCTCCATCAAACCTAAGCGCACGTCTTTATGATAATGCAAATGATCTCCGCTTGATTTATCCAGCATTACGATGTATATTTTTCTCTCACTATCATCAGAAAAGGTCAAGCTGCTGAAAGACAGCTCCTGCGGTATTTGTCATTTGGACTCTTAGATTATCCTCATCACATTCACATGCTGTCAATTAAGTCACAGCACAATCTGGGATCATTCCTCCAGCCATCGTTCACATTACACTACACGCAGCACAACGTCAACTAAATGAGAAGATAGCCAAAAGCGAGAGAGAGAGAGAGAGAAAGAGATCTGTGATACGCTATCAGTCGTTGTAGAGTTGGCCCCCGGTCCTCCCCATCCATCAGAGGTGGGGTAAAGATGAGAGAGTAAGACGGGGCCTGGGGAGTGGCAGTCGGGCGCTTGCATTGCACCCCATTACTTCAGATGGATAGCAGAGGGGTGCTCCACATTAAACACTGTTCCCTCAGTCGGAACCTTTAATTATAACTCCTCAGTATCACTTACAGCAGCCCAGCACAGATGTTGAAAACCTTTCGCGGCTTGGTTACCCCACCTTACTTAATCTCAAGAAGGGGTGAAGATACAGATGGCATATCAAGAGTCTGAGGATATGCTTGATCTCTGACAATAGAAGCGTTTTTCCTGTTAGGGAGGGTGAGGGTCTGTGTTTGTGTGTGTGTGTGTGTGTGTGGGGGGGGGGGGGATCATGTTTTGGCACATTTCGCAGTGAGTACGAAGTTGCAAAGTTGCCATAAAAACTGGTGAGGGGTAAAATGCATCGGAGCTCACTAAAGCGGCACAACCAATTCAGCAGGGAGAAAGACTTGTGCTCTTAGGTAGGGAGGGAGAACTGTAAATCAGTGTGCCTATGAGCAGCTTTGTTTACATATTATACTCTTTACTCTAGTCTGAAGGGTTCAGCAACCCTTACATCACCCTGCCTCTGTGTATGGCTCATAAAACTAAAGAAGGAATATAACGCGGGTGTTGTTTGCTGCATCAACACTGGGTTGTGCCATCATTGTCATTGTCAGAGTAGTACACGTGGAAACATGACAAAAATATGTTGAATTATATCCCACTACACTATCCAGAAAGAAAACAAGAAAATATAGTTATTTTATAACAGATTGAAGAGAGGGTGCTGCTATAAACAGACTCAGAGGGGGTCTGTAGTGTTCACTAGAAAGCTGTTGCTCCTCTTTAAGAACACAAAGACTGACCTAAAGAAAAAAGATCCACCACTTCACATTTTATTTAGAGAGGTTAATATACAGGATTCCTTTTTATTGAACTTTGGTGTGTGCTGTTGTATACCAACACATTCATTAAAAAAAGATTCTACAAGGATTACTTCTCACAGTCACCTGTATTAAACCAAGCAGGTAAACTCATGGGCAGAGAGCAGCAGTACATCCTACCTTTGCACTCAGATCACTGTGTTTGAATTACATTATACCACAAAGCACTACTGTAGCTCAATGGGCAACCATTTAAAGGCTGTTACTTGGGTACAATTTAAAGCAGTGTCTTGGCAAATTACCACACTCAGCTGTGATAAGATACTGCAGAAAAATACAAATCAGGATTTGTTTGTTGCCATTACCACTCCATCCTCTCATCAAGGGCTTGCTCCACACCTGCTCCTTTGCATTTGCAATAGCCTACTCATCTCAAAATGCAATAAATTACATCTGTGTAATCTTGTAAAACATGACTTATTGCTGTCACCTTCAAGTTTGCAATCACAAATACTTTGCAGTGCATTCTCGCTCAATTTACAACACCCAAATCAAAACACTTTTAAAGGTTTTACTTAATTGCACGGCCATACTTAATTGTATTTACACTACCAATGTGGAGTTATATTGGATCAGTATCAAGGTCATAAAACTTGCTTGTTAACTTAGACTTCCAGACATGTTGCTCGCCACTCTCTCATTCAGCAGATTTTATTATGCAGGATCTAATTAATTGACCTCTCTTATGTTCTTTTGTTGTCGTGGGTCATCTGTAAAACACAGTCTTTGGAGGTGATTTTATATGGGCCAGAGAGTATTTGTGTCAACGTCAAGTCAGGCCTGGATACAAGGTGCTGCACTCTAAAGGTTTGGTAAGTGTGATATCCTGACATGGAATCCATTTCCCTGAATCTATAAGCCTTGCCTGAGTGACTATGTATTGTGTGAACAGATAACGCCCTCTCTCTCCCTCTCTCTCTCTCCCTCTCTCTCTCTCCCCTCTATTCAAACATTCATTGCTGATGTTGCACGCATGGTACCTGAGCAAACAACCAACAATGTGATACAACAACTACATTTCAGTTTTGCCACGTTGCCGCTGTGATGCAGATGAACTGTCAAAATGTTTCACAATTTGTTCTTTTACATTAAAGAATTGCGTTATCACTCATGTAAATCCATAGGGCCTGTTGTGTTAAACTGCCAATGATTTCTTATGCTTCAACATGAAGAAATACAGCATATATATTAAAAGGATAATAAAGCCAGTTATTAAACAAGGCAGATGAGGAGGGGTCACATTAAACTACCTCAACCAAATTCAATTCAGTTCAGTTTAATGTATATAGCCCCAGTTCATAACAAAGTTATCTCATTCCATTTTTCATATAGAGCAGGTCTAGACCATACTCTTATATTATTAACAGACAGACCCAACAGTTCCCACCACAAAAAAGCACTTGGCAACACAGGCAAGGAAAAACTCCCTTTTAGGAGGTAGTAACCTTGAACAGAACTGTGACTCAGGGTGGGCAGTCATCTGCCTCGACCGTGTGTGTGTGTTTGTGATGAAAACTATATTTCACTGGTGAATATTTTGTATTTTATACTTGTAAAAAAATACTTGTGGTTTCACAGTTTTATTGTGTTGGGTGCTATAGTTATATTGTAAATGTATTATTTAAGTACAGAAGTATTTTTAGCAAAGTATCAAAAGGAAAGGCATCATTCAGTGTCATAGTGTCATTTATGCCATTGCTACTAATGAATTATTGTGTAAGCAGCAATGTAATGTTCTCAAGCCAGAGACGATATTAGCTACTTTAAAAACTGTTGACTTCTAAATCTACATTATATGCAATGCATCATATTTTATAAACTGAGCACATGTAAAATCTTAATATGCCTAGTGACTATAGCTGTGAAATAAATGTAGAGAAGGAATATTCTATATTTGCTTCTGAAATGTCTAGTAGAAGTATGTGGACTTACTTTCATCAATGCATAGTACGTTAACATTTGTTAATATATATTGCGGGGTTTTTATATGGACCCCAAGTTGAATAGTTGCTGCCAAGGTCACAACTTAAATCAAACAAAGGAAACAATATCCAAAGATCATTAAGAGACATCAGCAATTGGGGATGTCTTCAAATTGCTCGCTGTGTCCAACAAACAAGCCAAACCGAAAGATATTTGGTTCAAAATAATACAACATAAAGAAAGCAGGGAATATTCATATTTGAGGGGCTGGAAAAAGCAATTTGTGGACTTTTTTGCTTAAATTAATGTTATCATAGTTGCTGCTGATTATTTTTCTGGCGATCGACTAATCAATCGCCTGATTGTTGCAGTTCTAGAATTCAAACTTGTACCCTCCAAGCCAGGTCATAATTTATACTAATGGTTTTGAACATGGTTTAAACTAACTTTTCTCAATAGGCATTTTTATACAAATAACTGACAAAGAAAAATTATGTTACTGTACGTTGTAATCACAGATAACGTACAAAAACTGCATCATAATTATTCTCATATTTCATGAATTCAACAGTGTATCTTGTGAATCTTCCACCAGCTAGGTAATCTGTCATTTGGTGGAAATTTAGAACATAAAAAAATACATAATCTACAAGATGAAAACACCCGTGAAGATACTGACTGATGTATACTTGTTGTGGTACTGGTAATATTGTACACTATGGAGGTGACTCCACTGCACAGCATTGGAATAGAAAACTTAACTTAACAGACCTATGCATTAAACATATTGTGGAATTCAGCGTAACATTCATCACTGTCAAGGACAGAGTTTGTATAAATTTAAATGCACTGAAGCGTTCAGAGCATTTTTTTTCTCCTCTTCCTTTGTCTATAAGTGTGGGAGTATATGTGTATCACTATCAAGCTGCCTTATTTTTTGTAATTCTGCAAAATTAAATATGAAGACTTCAACAGCATAATGTTCTTGTTTTATTTGAATGGGTCACATTCAAATTATTTAACATTAGCTTAACTATTGGGGCTGGAATACTTTCTCTCAATATGATGTAAAGTCAATTCAGTAAAAAAAACAAGCAAAAAGAATTGCATTGAGATTTGCGGGAATAGCTTGTTCAAAGAGCCTAGTTTAAAAACAATCATGGCCCCAAGTGCCGAATGTATTGGGAACCAAGACATGGCTGTGTAAGTGCCTGACAGTTTTAACATTAAAATAAATTGCCTAACCTTTCCAACATCTAGTGACAAAAACAGGAAAAATGAAAGATAATGGGTTATTATTCACTGAGAGATCCTATACATAATAATGATATCATCAATAATGGTACACTTGGGCTCATACTAGGGCTCCTGTGGCTTAAGAAAACATTTAATGGAATTACTTATTTTGAATTATCAGTCCTCTTATGGTCTTTAGCTACTCAAATGAAAAAGGGAGAAAGGGGTGTATAAATGAAGAGAGGAAAAAAACATCTGTTGGGTTGAAAGAAATAAAAAAGGTGAAACAGACACACAGGGACAAAGAGCAGGAGAATGTTACACGTTATAATTCTTTGAGGACTGTTTCCAACCTTCAGCCATGAGTCAGTTTGGCAAATAACACAAGCAGAACCACACAAAAGAGGCACATCAGTAGCAGCTTAAAGTACATGGCAGTAAGTGGGCAATAGACTTACAAAGTATTGCAGCGCTCGCCTGACAAATGCAATAAACAGCATTATCCTTCAGAGGCGATGCTGGTGGTGGCGGCTGTGCTCCACAGCCCTGTGCCCACCTCCTCCTCTCTGTACAGGCCAGGGAAAACACACAACACTTGGGAGAGTCGGGGAGCAGTGGGGGTAGTGGCGCGTGGGTGGTGGTGGTGGTGGGGGTTGTTCGTATAGGTGGGGGGAGAAATAGGAGTTGCTGGTAGACCGAGACTGGCACCAACATGTGGGGAGGTGTGTGTGAGGCAATCTACAGAACAAATGAGGGCACTATCGCCTGTCATATTTCACATTTTCTCCGTTCTAAATAAGACAAAGACCGTGTGAGCAGAAAGCTCTTAGGAGGCATAAACAGCTGGAGAATGCTGCACCTCCACTGCACTGTGACCCACGCTGCAATAAATCTGTATAAAAGTGATTATGATGAGGCAAAGTGATCAAGCAAATGAAATATCTGGGCTTTAGCATATAACTCAGTGAGGTGAGGTGAGCTTTATAGCCCTTGCTCCAGGGGAGCCATACCTTGCATGTCTTGGGCAATTTGCTTCTCTTATTGCATGTTCTGTCTTTACTCTGAGAGGGTTTAGCAATATGAGCACTGCATGTTTGAGAGCTTGCTAATGTTGTTGTTTGGATACTTGAAGACGGGAAAAATGAAGAGTGGATTAATTTGTTTATAGGTTCTGCATTCCTACCTTTGAGCGCAAAATATCTCATGTGTTGTAAAACAATTTTTTGCACCAGAGTGGCAAGTTAGTCGACCAGACAGCTGGAATATAAAGTTTCTTTTTCTGGATCTGTGCTGGCCCTAGCCATAAGCAACTGTGTAGGGCTCCTCACCACCAATGAATAAAAATTTGAACTCTCACTGGGTTTCTTCCTGTTTTTCTTATTGTAATTTAAGTATTTAAGGATACACTACCTGATTTTTTTGAGTTTCTATAACACAATTTGGGAGTAATGGCAAACAACAAAACGTTGGGTATGCAAATATACTAAATTTGGACTTTTGTATGCATTGTAACTAATTTCGGGATTATAAGAAATTGTGAAATGTTACATGTTTAAAAGGGGACGTCATACTAAGTTTTGACTTTGAGATGTTAAAACACATTAACTTATTATGACAAAAAGCAGGTGCTCAACCATATTTGGGATTTTTTTGGAGAAATATCACAAATTATAACAAATGGGGTTTTAGGAGCCCTAAAGTGTACCAGGTTTTGGGGGGTCTTCTGAAAAATGTTGGAATTATAAGAAATTTGTGATTATAGCAAGTAACATATTGGGGGATGCTCTTTAATTTAAGACATTTTAATTACTTTCTGCCGTACACATTTACACATTTAAGGATAGGGGTGGTGGTTACGCTGGTGGTGGAGGGCTCCTTAAAAAGCTGGGCCCTGGCCTGTGTGGTCTTGTTCGTCCCGACCACAGCTCAACATCTTGGCTTTTTCCTCCAGGCAGTCACTCAGTCAGTGAGACTCCTTCAGTTCAGCCAGTCAGTGTCCCAGCTTTCTGTGCTGCTGAGTCTATATAGTGATGATCTAGCAATGATAACTGGATCAATACCTCCAGCCATGTGGACAGCCGGCTGGGAGCCGCATCACTACCCTCACAGGCGACCGCGTCACGCACACCTCACCCCCCTCAACAACCCCACCTCCCGCCGAGACTGCGAGCCTCACAACTCCTCTGACACACTTGATCTTATAATTTGATCAAGAAAAGTGTCACATTAAGCAGATCTAACGGTCATAAATGAGAAATATGTGGATTTTATGATCTGTAAATGAGTGCCCCTTCATGGATGGTTATTTTAGTGTCAAAATATATTAAATACATAGAAAGGAAAGGCTGTACCTGGTCACTGATTTCATACAGTCAGCACTGCACTGTAGTTAGTTGTTTATCTTGTTCCAGTTGTATTTACTTTAAAAAATCAGATCAATTTCTTCTTCAGAATATTTTCTGAAATCCAGCCAAGAAATAAAGAAATTTTTTTTTTTTAAATAAAATACATAAATATAATCCTAAATGTGCTGGGAATAAATGTGAGCCTGCAGCATAGGTAAAACCAATGAGATGTTACTTGTAGAGGAATGAAATTGGTTAATACAAAGGCATGTCCGTAATAACAATGTCCTTTCTCTGGTGACAAAGACAAAGTGCCTGCGTTTGGAGCGTACAAGCGCAAGAGACAAGTGATGGCTGAAGGTAGACTTTGGGAGAGCATTTGAATTTCATGTCCAAGAAGAGGCAGCCCATCATTAAAAAAGCCTAATTTCTGTGTCAGGTAGAGTTACAGGTAATCGATCATCTTGTCACACCGATTTATTTTTTTCTGCTCGTTCAAAGTGAATTCTACTTCTTTCCAATTAAACTTGTTGCTGAAAAGAAAATGTCTCTGGCTATTAAAGGCACATTTTGCCGTGTTAGGTCTTTTCACACCAAAGGTAATTTCTTAACATTTGGAAGAAAGGAGCCCATGGGAGGCTGTGGCTTGCAGGCAATTCTTCATGCAGAGTTGATCTGAACAAAGCAGACCTTTAGAGGTTGGCATTGGACATCTATAAATGTATGTGCATAGTCTTAAATAATTTGCTTAGTTCTTCTCTGGCACGTGAACAACAGAAATGCTACTACTGGTTTATCATTTCCTGAACTAGTAGTACTGACGTCTCTTCCATGTCATAATTATAATTGTTACGAATGTAGTTAAGTGCAGCATACAAGATGTTAAAATGGATTAGTAGTTTAAATTTGTATGTTTTACACTTTAAATGGTGAAAACAATGAACAAGTGCAGCTTCTCAGTAATTATTCTTAGTTGTTAGCTTGCAATAGCAGGTTACAAAGGAGACTTTATCCTCTGCCCATGGTGCAGCTGTTTCAAGATTATAAATAAAGTGTATAAATAAATGTAATATGATTCCAGTTTATTTGCCTACACACAATGAGGCAGCATTGTGGTTTCACCAAAGGACTAATAAATGCTTTAGGTCTCAAGAGGGGCTTACTTTGGAGAAGGTTTTTGTGCTGTGACAGCTTCACTCAACCTGACAGTCCTGAACAGCGGCTCTGGCCCTGAGAATGTGTGCCACCAAGGCACTGGGATATTTCTGCATAAAAGCCATTTATTGGTACATTTCTAAATGTTAATGGTTGTCAGCTTCAGTTTCCTTAAAGACCCTTGGCTCACCGGGGGGTATAAAATGCCTGTGCTGTTTCAGGGAATACTCCTCTGTCCCTGGCAGACAATGACAAAAGTGCCACTGCTTGTGGCCTCCGCCACTAGCACTGAGGTTTCACATGAGAGCGAGTGCTCCTTTGTCCCTGGGTCTAATTTATTTATGTGGCTAATCTTCAGGGGGTGGAGCGGCCATGCTCAAAGGTGTGTCCTTTTACAGGGGGACCCACCGGAAGGATCAGTGACCTTGTAGAGACGTTTCCATAAACGAGTGATTCATTTCAATTAGTGATGTCTTAGCGTGCAACCACATAAACAAGGATTATCAAGGGACACCTCCCAAAAAGTCCCAGAAAGTTCATACTGCTGTACATTACCAATCAAATTAGAGTACTTAATTCATCTACCATCCATCATTTACAGTCATACTCTCTCATTCTCAGCAGAGAAGTTAATCAAATTACTTGAAGTAGTTAATCAAAGTAAATTTAAAGTTGACTCTTTTCTTTTAAACTTGATGTCTTGTTTAACATGGCATGAGAGCTGCATCACAGAGCTCCCATAAGATTCAGTGTCAGAGCCAAGACTGCATTCATCCTTACCCAACAGCATTTAGTTGGACAGAGGTGCAATGGCAGCAGAAAAAGAGTGGAGGAGATGGAGCCTTGATTAGCAGCAGCCTTCCCAGCATGCTCTGCTATGACAAATGACTGACTTCGAACAATATCTAAGGCGATCAGGATAAAGTACCACCCATTTCAAGGCTCAGCAAAATTCTAATTCTAATTAGACTTTGCACCACACACCAAATAAAAATTGTTCCCATGGCATTTTGGCCTATCAACTGTTTCTCCTCTTGCTGAAACAAAACGAATAAAGAAAATGATTAAAGTGATAACAAAGGCATAAAATTTAAATTATTGAGGCACCACATCTGGGATCTGTATGTCACTGCGCTGCCATTTTTACCCTCTCATTCAGCACTTCATTCTTTCTGCATGACAGAAACTGCAAAACAGAGGGATGCAAGGAAAATGAGAGAAAGAGCAGGAAGAAATTGTAACATTAAAAGGTAGAAAGCGAGAACGCAAATAGGCCTTCAGCTTTAGCGTTATTAATGACTCTTCAAAGATCTTCGACTTTTCCAATCTCTCAGAGAAGCGCATGAAGGAGTCTGCAGATGAAGCTGACCTTCAAAATGTTCTTTGGTCTTTAGTTAAGAAATTCACTCGCCATTATGGCATCATTAAGGAAACAAGGATAAAATTACTCCATGGTTAATGGCCTATAGGATCCCCCACCAAAATTTGTTTCAGATCTAATAAAACTGTGCTTAACACACTCGAATGAATTATGAGGACTGTTATGCAGGGTATTAAAATGTGGAAAATAGATTTCCGAGAGCTTGGAGGACTGGACTTTTCAAATCAGATAGTAGAATGGGATTTTCTGGGCAATAAATCCCACCATGTCTCAATTTAATTTCTTTCAGCTCTAAAAATCTCAAGGTATGATTTATCGTGTGGTTTTGGTCATCTTTAAAATACTGTTCACTGTACCCAACTTTGCTTTTTCCAAGAAGAATAAACACAAGTGTGCATTCACATGTTTTACTCTACATACACATACACATAAAACAGCTTGTTTCCGGACATTGTTTTGCTTATAGAAAAGCTGTGTAATTAACAAGACTTAACAACTTAATTATTAAGACCTTCTATTAAATTGAGGTTTGCATTTACATTTGCTGAACATGCTGTTGAGTGAAAGGATGCAGAGTTGGTTATTAGAATATTGCATCAGAGGATAGAGAAAGCAGGCAGGAAGCTGTTACAGAGAAAACTGCAGGCTATTGAGGCTCATCATTTTCTACATATACAACCGCATCGCAAACCAGCAGAACTGTGTCATTTCCACCACTTATTACCTGCTATTGTAATCCAGACCTTGATGCCATCATGAAATACAGACTTATTATAAAGAGGGGGAAAAGTTAGCCCAAGATGGTGCCACAGAGAGGTGGTTTGTGTGGTAATGGCATTTGCTCTCTTTAAACTTTAATCTTTCCTATTAATTCCCTGCAACTGGAGAATGTACGAGAGTTAATGTTCCATGAACGTGTTTCTCACTCCGCAATCTCTTCAAGCTAATTACCTTCAGGTGCTAAATGGTGGGAAATTGCCATCCATTTGGATGAGAAAAATTTCACCTCCTGCTCCCTAGTGAAACATTTTTTTGCCAGGCACATTAAGAAAAAAAAGAGGAAAAAAGGCAGGCCTCCACCAAGGTAAACAGTGGTCATAAAACTACCTATTCCTGGTCTCTTCTGTCCTGCTGCCTGAAACAGGAAGCTATAGCCCCTCTCTCCCACCATATTGCTTACCAGCGAAGGTCAGGTAGAGGTCAACAGGTGCTCCTCTTGAGATGGGGAATGCAGAACAGATGTTTGATTGGCATGAATCATCTAAACTGCCCATTAGAAAGTTATGATGTGAAAGGATAGGACTCGTGGTACCAGGACACTTTTGTCATCTAAACAAAAATCTTGAAGTTACTGCATTTTTAATACGACTCCAACGGTTTAATGTCCGGTATCGATTGGGCAAGAACTGAACACGTTTTTGCGTCAAATCTGCAGACAGTATGTTTTACTTAACATTCATAACAATTTTCCTTATCCTAAAGTTTCACTATCAGTCTTATCTGTTATAATGTTATAAAGGCTGGACCACAATCGAGCTATTTTCAGGCAGTTCAGGAGCAAAGTTTTCTGTGGGAGATAACTGCCTTTGGGCTGGACTCTGGGCTTTTTCACTTTGCAAACCTATTACATGCACAAAAAGATATTTAACACAATAAAGGAAAGGAAAAAGGCTAAAAAGAATAATATGGTCTCTTTAATGTTACCGTATTGAGGCAACATACGCACGCGCCTACGCCACTCACAACACAGTCAGCTCAAGATGCGTCACTTGGTTTTATTTTCATTGGCCAACTTTTGTAACCTCAAAATGACTATTTTTAGTATGCTTGCTGGGATCCAGAAGAGTTGCTTCTTGAGATATGGACTCTTGTGGAGACTCATTTGTTGGCTGTTGAACTGTGGGTTTTGTATTGAGCACTGACTGTATACTACTATTTTGTAGAGGTATATGTAGTGGTACTATAGTGTTTCCATTACTCACAAAAAAACTTGGTAATAAAATCCATCCATCCATCGTCAACTGCTTATCCTGCGTACAGGTTCGCAGGTAGCGGTGAAATTTTGCCAAAACTGTGATAGTGGGTTTGTTAAAAAATTACTAAAATTGTCTGCCAATATTTTAACACAAACCATTAGTAGAAAGTTTGTATTATATTTTCCTACATGTTGTAGTTAATTGTTTCCCTGCTGCTAATGGAGAATCAAACTACTTTGGAAGCCTTAAACACTGAGTCCCATCAACTGTATTCAGCCCCCTGTGAACTCCATATGAAACCCTCACAGTGCAGTTCAGCGGGTTCTCAGAAAGAGTCAGGAAGATGCATCATATGAGGGGAGTAAAAAGGCCAGCTGGGATGGGTGGGCCACATTGTGATCACTCACCTTCATCCCTGATTTGTAGTCATTATCCCTACCAGCGTTTGAAGATCAAAAACAAGGACAGGGAGAGTGATGGGGGACAGAGAGAGGCAGCCGGAGAAAGAGAATGGGGGAAATGAGTGAAGGAGGGAGGGACAAAGAGACGCCTGGATGTATGTGTGTGTGTGTGTGTGCGTGTGCACACGTGTCTGTCCCAGTAACTGCCATTTGCCCCTGTTTTGTGGATACAGGAGTGTTGGTGGCAGCGATTTTGGGGAGTGGGTGGGGTTGGAAGGAGGGTGGATAAGGGTGATAGCACCTTAAAACCAACCAAGCTGCAAAAGCAATGAATATTAAATTCACGCCTAAATAGCTGGGTCTATGTGAAGCATTACTGTATTATAATTTTAGATTTGTCACTGATGGGATGCAGGTTTGACTTGGAACAACAAGGCACATCAGAGCAATCTTCAGTCCTCTGATAACAGCAGGGCTGTAAATTTGATAATCTTATCATGAATTATTAGGAATTTGGCTTTTGGTTGTCTTGCAATCGGACAAATGCAAATAAAGTGTGTTTTATTTGTGCTGGAAAGTGTGATAAGGTAAGACAGTAAAAATAGGGACATATAACAATTAGAGGCAAATATAATTTCTCTTTACCCATCCATGTCCCAGACAGAGTGTAAATGTTGAAGGACTCCCATCAGGCCATTGTATAAATTAGCCAAACCCTTACTGTGCCGAAATCTATCCCCAACTGTTTGAGTGAGAAAGCAGAGATTTTTCCCTCCTTTTTTAGATTTAATTATCTTTTGTTGTTCTTTTTATCTACCTTCAAGGATTGTCCTCAGTGGGGGGTTAAAAGAATGGGAAGTGGAAAAGACGAGGGGGGCGTCTGATAGCGAGCAATGGGTATGTAGGGCTAGTTTGTCCTCTGTTTGATCTGATTCCTTACAATGACACAGCAGGAAATTAAATATGAAACCGAGTTAAAACCACTTCTTAATGAACAACGGGGAAACAAAGTTGGCTCCCTTCCAAATTAAGTGAAAGTCTAACTTCTCCTGAGAGCATTATCTCTTTAGTTGGGCTTTGTCTAAGGTAATTTTCATTCATTTAGGTAAGTGTTTGATGATTTGTAATAAAATCCCAATTTTAAACCATTTATCTTGCAAATCTATCATGAGACAGTGCACAGAACATGAAATCCAATCTGACTTCTGACAAGCTGAAGTGTAAAATCCAGCCGTTTAATTACTCACTTCATTTTTTGTGGCGGATGTATTGGAGGTGTGTTATCCACACTGGCTCACATATTGATTTAATATACCTTTGAAAGAGCTTTGCTTTTCTCCTTTGAGAGAAACAACACATGTAGAACATTAACTGAATTGACGTTAAATAATTTAGTATCAACATATACTGTATGTGCAGTCATTCAAGTGAAGGCTGAACTACAGAACAGAAATAAAACATCATTATTAGCTGTTCCATTTATTTCTTTCCTCTGGTTGTTGTTCTGTACTTCTGCTACTCTCAGCTTTAGATCTATTTAGAAAATATTGCAGCTATCCAGAATATTTAGCTATATCTGAGTTTTTCTTATTCTTTTACTTCATAAAACATTTGCAAAAATGTATGAGAGTGACGGGAGTAGGTGGGTTGGGGATGACTAGCATGAAGAACAAAGCCAAATCATAATCACAACACTTAACTTTTCCCTTCACCAGCAGTATCATTCTACCTGTAAACAAATCAGCAGATTGTTTCACTTCTGACAGGTGGAAATGAGGGGGAATCATTTTATCATCAAACTGAAAGGAAACTGAATGCAACAAAAACACTGTCGAATGATGCCTTTGGCAGGTGGAACTGCTCCCCTGCCAAACTGTCACCATTTAGGCCCCGATAACGCAGGTAATTGCATTTCCAGAAGAGCAGGAGCAGATGAAACATGCTGTGGACAGATACTGCTGGCACACTGGCCCCTTCTGTTGGAAAATTTCATTTTTCCACAAGGAAGCCATGAATGCTAAGGCTGAATCCAAATCCGTTTTTCCGCACTTTATCAGTGTGTGGCCCACCAAGTGGGGAGATGGAGGTAATTCATTCAGCTGAGACTCACCACCCTAATCCAATTTCCAGCCTCCCCCAGCAAGAGATAATTACAAGTATTAAAGCTGTTAAGACAGGGGGGAAAGGGCCCTCTCTCTGAAACTCTGCTGCAGGCCCTGGAAATATCGACTGAGCGGGGGGATTTCTGCTGGGAGAACTCAAGCTAAGGTATTGTTCAAAACTAAGAAAGTGTGTTAACTAATGAGGCAAAGGGAATCTCAAGGTATAAAAGAACACCCATAGCCACATGTCATTACAGACCCCAGGACTTTTTTTTTGTCTTTTGCCTCGTGCATCACTTAAGCCTGCACGAACAATTGGTCATTTCATGTGTAAAGACAAGTCGGGGTTTCTGCACAATCAGTATGCATATAATAGTTCTTGGAATGTCCCATAGTTTTTAACTGCATATGAACTTCAGGATCAGATGTACAGGATGTCACTATCACTCCAGCGTTTTCAGAAATAATCTAAACTCAAGATAAGATACCTAACTAGTTACTTAAATGCCCACAATGCTTCTAGAACTACCAAAACAGTACACATAGCCCTGTAGTTTATCATAACTTCCTATCTTACTGTTCACTTTGTCCTTGTCTCAGCCACTCCAACACTGCAGCCATCTACACCCCAACCAGTGGTAAACTATACCCTTTCACATCTTTGAAGACACAATGGAGGACTGAGGTTGGAGCAGCACAGAGGGCTTCTTTTTTTCTCCACTGCTTAAACTTTGACTCCTCAAGGAGCGGAAACTGCAAAAAGCTCTAATTAACGGAAGCCGAGACGCTCCTTCGCTCTCCCCTTCAGCGCTCCACAATAGACAAACCTATGAAGCAGAACCAGGAATGGAATATTCCTGGAATGAATGGAAATGCACCCAAATAAAAGACCCGACATCGCCCCTGTCCACTCTTAGTCCCTGCTCTTTATTGTGTATCTTTGTTGAAGAGGGTCTGCCACAGGAGTCCCATTCTCTATCAATTACTGAAGATCAAAGAGGCACAGAGAAGAGGCACGCTGACATAAAGAAATGTGTTGTTTTTATATCATCAGAGACTACTCTTCTATGAAAAACTCTTTAGTCATGCACAAAAAAAAGTGTTTAAATCCAAATAGTGCATTTTCTAAAGGCTATCGCCAATGCTGCGCAATCCTTTAAATGTTTAATTTGTTATTATCAAAACACACAGTGATAAAAACATAGCTTACATGTGCAAGATTTTATTCATTCAACTCAATATTTATCAATTCAATTATTCATTCAGTTAGTAGAATGTGAGAAAATAAATGGCACAAATGCAATCTGTCTTTTTTGAGATTTCGCAGTAAATAAGTCACTAACATAATTAACAAAAACAAACAAAGAGGCACTGTAAAACATACTCTTTTTAAGAATATTTTCAGGTATATCATAAGAGACTTTACTTTGTTTCTTTAATGAACAACACTTTTCTATGTTTAGGTATAACACCGTAAGTGAGTGTAACTACTCGGAATCAACACTGTTTTCTTTAACTCACATTTTAGAGACTTCCCGCCGCTCCATGCATATTCATACCAGCTATTTTAGAGAAGTTCTAATCGAATTAATGAGACTCAAACTGGTCCTTTCCCATTACTAATTAGGTGTATTAAGGCTGCAAGATGAGTCAGTTATCCCGGTTTGAATGGTGTGGCAATTCAAGGAATAAGCTCAAAACAGGTTCCATTAAAATAGATGAAAGGAATGCAAAATGGTCTAATTCTGCTCTGACCTGGTTTTAATTAAAAAAAATCATCTACTTTTATCCAGAGTTTTATGTCTTTTTTGCCAAAGTGTAAACAATAAATACTTGAAAGTCAGTGACAAATGTCTCAAAACCTTAATAAGGCAAGTGAAGTTTATTTGTTTAGCACAAACGCATCAAACATAAAAGACAAGATGTCAAATAAACACAAGGTAATCTAAAAAGGCATAAATAAGAGCAAGTTAACTAGGAGATCAAAATAAGCAAAAATAGAATAAGAGTGATAAAAAAGGAGAAACATAGTACAGTGCAAGTTATGAATAAAAGACAAAGTCTTAAGCTGTAACTCAAGTAAGACTGGGAGTCAATACACTGTACTTGAGATAAATGATTGCATATTCCAGTATCCACTATCTTACAGTAAACAGTGTTTGCCATTTGATTAAATTGGGCATTGCTAATTATCCCACTCTTTTAAAGTAAACACGAAGAGGGTCTAATAGTTGTATATACTGTATATTGTTGCTAAAGAGGCAGAAATAGCCGCACTGCTCATGTTATTTGAAATAGTGACATTCCTATTCTTTACCAAGAATGTTTACTATTTTTTGCAAGCTTTATTTCCTTGAAATATTACATATCCTTGTTGCAGGGGGAAACTGCACCGAGTCTTGTGTGAAGTTTTTAATATGTCACAGGCATAGTGCTGTTTGGAATTGCAGTGTATTTTACTCAGCCCCCAATAATCTATTCTGTTCAGCCAGGCGCACACATTGACAAATGTTTCCAGCATTAGGTATTTACCTAGTGGAATGTAATGGATGTAAAGAGTTTGAAAATGCCTGGCGCACTAACAGCATGGGCAGTAGCAAGACTATCTAGACTGAGGAGAAAATACACTATTCAAAACAGAATCAATGGTTCTGAAGGATGGTTTGTGTGGGTGTGTGTCTCCATGGTCATGTGCATGCATGCATGTGTTTGTGTTTAGCTCTCTCTGTATATGTGTGTGCGTATCTGTTTGTGCTCTAAAGCGCTGACTGTAAACTTACCATAAGTCACTCTAGACACAGTAATAGTTTCAAAATCCATGCAGTCGAAATGTAAATATTGTTCCTAACAAAAAGACAATGTGGAGGCATTAAGTGTCACAAAGTATTGCTGTCGGAAAGAATAAATGTGTACTGCCACCCAAGAGTTTAGTGGCAGGAAGTTATAGAAAGAAAGAATTGCAGGCTGCAGGATTTTTCTGAGTTCATCCACCACAACAAAAGTAGAACATTCTGACTGGACACCAAGAGCAGCATATTCATTTTAACCCATCTGCACACTACCAGGAATAAAATAAACATTTTACTTGACTCATTTGATTTTATATCTTGTTCATAGCCCCTAAATAGTCAATAGCGTGTGCTCATTAGACAAAACAGCTAACTTTCAACCTTCAGTTGTAGAATGTAAATCACCTCAGATCACTAAAGTCCTGAATGTGCAGGAAGAAAAACCGAGGACAAAACATGATCTTGTGTCCTTCAGGCTCGGTATCATTTCACATTTTCAATACCAGTGGTTAAATACAATGTCTTACTTTCTGTAGTGAATATAAAGACATTTTTCTTTTCTCTCAATACTTTTGTGTTGTAGCAGCTGCACAACCACATCTTCTAACTACAATTTCACTCAGGAAATACCGTATCTGTTCAAAGAAAAATATCCGGAACTAAGAATCTGACAAAGCATTTGATACCAACTTTCACCACCTTTTTGTCCCCAGTCATCAATATCTGGTGCTATAGACACATTTAGTCTGTACTCAGAAACATAGATCTACGTCCCTGGCAGAGGGTTTGTTTTGGGACAGTTTGAAAGGGCTGATCCACAGTTCAGCTTGGATTGTCTTCTCTTCATCTGTCGGTTGATCTCTCTCGCTCTCTCTCTCTCTCCCTCTGAAACTACTTTTCAGCCCTGTAGAGGCCTGAAGCAGCCGTCTTATTCACTGCATGCACTATGCGTCCTGTCAGACATACAGGCAAGCAGGACACTTTCAGACAAAAAGGGGTAAGCTCATTTAAAGTACAAAAATTTTATAGGTCTATTAGAATTATTACTAACACTAATGTACTTATCCAAATTAGAGGGGCGTTATCGGCTAAGTATGGAAAAATACTGTACATGTAAAGTACTTTTTATTGACTTTTGAGTCGACTTTGAAACTGTTTTAAGAATAATGTGATTGTAGACAGGAAAAACACATGCAGTTAGGTTGAAGATAAGGCAGGTCTGAAACATCAAAAGTCCCATATATCTTTTGGAATTGGGATTTATAATCCAGCCTACAACAGGAGGGCTGCTATGATGTGCAGTCAATATATGGGTGGCACTCCCCATAAAGGCCCCGGCCTTCTTTCTGTGTTTGATTTATTGTCACAGCAGCTCAGCTCAGACGGCCTCATGAAACCTTTGTCAGTCCACTAATGACATGTTTTTTGTTATTTGAATCATTTTTTTGTCTGTTTTACCCATTTACCAGCCTTTAAATGTTTTGCTGTATATTCCTCCTGCACCAAAAGAGTCACTGTTTCTCCTTCTATTTACAGCAATATAATATGTTTTAAACTGAGGATAGTAGTTTAAGAGAGAGAGCTCTGCATTCAAGGAAAGTGCATAAATAGTATCTTTACTTTTATTCTGCATTTTAGGATTATTCAAAGCACATTGTTCTGCTAAAGGAGGTCTTAGCTCTCTGACTAGAAAGGAAGTACAGAAAAATAAATGTTTTTTTAATGTTAACAAGCAATGACATCATTGAAACTGTGCATGAAGTTCAGTACAGGATGAAACTGTTAATCGGACATACTGCTGGATTTAATTTAGCCCATAATTTTGATAAGATGGAGAGTAATATTTTTATTTTAACAGTTATCCAGTGGTTGAAGGTGGCTCATATTGAAGGGTGTGGGTACTATACATCTTCCTTTTAGTTTTCAACATTTGCACTTATTTATATATATAATTAACATTGTGTAATATGTTTAATAGTGAAATTCCAGATCAATAGAAGTGTTGTATTACAACAGTTTCTTTGCATTATTTATTTTCACTATTTACTTTTCTGCTGTGACTTTTCACAGCATGGGTTTCTTTAATTTAAGCGACAAAAATATCCAGAAGTGGCTCCTGTATGGAACCGACCTTTGACAAAATCCTCTTGTAATTTGAGCTTAATGTTGCCCCTGACGAAGTAAGTGCAAGTTAATGATTAAGCTATGAATCTATCAGACACTTGGTATGGGAAAGTTTTAGGGAGGATCAGCTTGGCCTGGCTCAACAATCATTAAAACGTGCTGACAGCGATGGGAGAACAAGTTCCCACTTTGATCCGAAGACAGACCAGATCTCAGGCTAACGTCATCCCCCCCGCTCTGCTCGCTCACTTTTATTAACTTTGAGGTTCGGACAACAACGCCTTCCACTCAAAATCTCGCAAATTCACCCTTATAATACTCATATTAAAAGAATTATGTCATATAAGGAGCATAATCCACCAAGAGTGCACTTAAGAGCTGTGCTGCTTAGCCTTATCGCAGATAAGGAAACTAGTTGTTATTTTTCTCTATACCTCTTAATGTGAATAGTGTTAAGATGCTTTTATTTAGTATTTTAGTATTTGACATTTAACAATCACGCTCATTAATGTCTGTCTATGCAATGAACAGACTGATTTTTTTGGCAATTTGATAGTGATCTCGTTTTATGTACTCATTATCTTATATTTCAGGTTTGCATAAATAAATCAAACTGATTTATTAATGGTATTTTGAGTATAAACATATAGCTCTGAATATTTGCATTAAGCAATCTTTTGTCATTAGTTTGGATTACATCTGTTAGAAATATTTAAGTCTTTGTTTTGACGTCTGACTAAGACAGACAGGCGGAATAAGAAAGAAAGACATTTCTAGGAAATCTTTGCTTGTTTGTTTGTAAGAGCAAACTTTGTTGTTTCTTTTAGGAGGATTTATCAGGAACCTGAATCAAGTCCTGACTTGAGCCTCAGCAGTAGGGGACAGTGGTGTAAGTCAGCTGTAAGCAGCCGCACCCGCTGTAGAAATTAAGGTCTTCTGCTGCCCCCCAGAGGAGATAGGGATGTGATCACAGGCAGTCCGGCTACCAGCAGCTCACATGACTCATTTTAGGAGAAACAGTTGTGAATATAGTGAATATATATATGGATATATATTCACAGAATCAAACTGATTGAACAGAGAGGACATTGTGTGCATTTATGACTATCTTGTCCAAAACAATGTAGAACCAAACGAAAGTACTCAGTTAAAGAAAAATTTGTCAATAATAATATAATACATTTTAATTCATTACACTGTGGTTGTTAAGGGTGTAGTGTTAGTATCCAGATTTTCTATTTAAATGCTTCTGTATTTGAGTTTTTATTTCTGTTATGTTACAATGAAAAATAATGCACATAACGCAACAGCAGAACATTGATTGTGTTGTCTTGCGGCTGCTCTGAAGCTGATTTGCAGAAGAGAGTAAGGAAACAAATTGATATTTAAATGACAATTATAACATCTGTGTAATACCATAAAAACAATCATGGCCTATATTACTGGGTAAATATTTACTCCAGCTGCAGAAAACAAGGCCTTAACAGCAAACCATTTGTAAAGACGTCTTATTGAATCGCAGTATGGAGCTTCAATTCACTGTAAAAAGATGAAACGCTGAAGTGCATTAGGACGCAGAAAGGCTCATAACATCTGTTTCCTTTGTGTTACAGAGGATATCGCTTTGTAGCAAGCAATATGTGCCACGAGTGACTGGTGGAATAATATTTGTGTTGCCCCCTCAAACAGACACACTGTCACAGAAGCACTTGTCTACATTTTGTAGTTGCTCGAGGAAAATAATTGCCTTATCTGCAACTGTCAAAATGATGAATGCCCTGGAGAGCACCGAGAATTGACTGATGGAATTGGGGGGAAATCTAATCCCTGATCTGAACACTTTGTATAATACATTAACCCCTCTGGTACAATAGGCTGCACAAAAAACAGATTTGTATAGACTTGTAGAAATAAATTCAACAGAGGCTGAAAGATCAATAGACATCAGGAGTGTTATAGCCTCATCTGTACCGAGTCAAACAGAGCATCAGGATACATTAAGTGTATTAAGATGTATGCAGGAGTTAAGTCAAAAACAGATGAAAAAAAATATAGAAAATCAAATAATCTGTATTATCTGTCACATATAAAACTATTATTGATATGGATAGAGTAATATAGCAATTCATTAATCTCAAATTGTGCTGTTACAGCAATTAAAAAGCCCAGAGCAACATAAATAGAACTGAGAGTGAAGTAAAATAGGGTTGAACTGTAACATGTATTCACAGTTAATGTATTCAAACAGTTTTTAATTTCTCACTCACATGGGGTTGAGACATAAACAAAATCACTGTCAAGATATTGATCTGTTTCATGAAGAATAAAGGGGAATATGAAGAGTTTGACTGCCAGATCTAAAGAAAAGAAGTTAATTATTATTTCTTACAATTCTTTGAAAGTAGCATAGAGATGCACACTTCAAAAATACATGTTGAGCTAGGAAGAATGTGCTAGGAAGTGATGTTTCAGACCTGAAGAACTCTAAAATAATGACACAATGTATTTGTGTCATCACAATTCCAAAGAAAGCCAAGTAGTAGTGGTTAGTACTAGTACTACTATTAGTACTAGTAGTATTAATAAGCAAAGAAAAACATACAAAGGAGCTTGAATGCAGTCTTTTTGTTTTTGGCAGAATATTTAAGTGACAATGGCAAAGAAATAATGGTTAGGTTAAGAATTCAGTGCTATATGTGAACACAGTGTGATATGCACAGGAGGAGGATGGGAAATTACCTTCCTCTATCAGTCCACAAAGCAGCAGAGTGGAAATCTCACCCAGATGTGAAGGGATATCTCTCCTGATTAAAATTATATTAACTTTTCATAACCTAATGTTCCAAAATGAAGTTTTCAAAAAACGAATACCCAGCACCTACCTGTGAACGCGTTCTCCCTCTTTTTTGTCACACTTGGGTGGAATACATTATCCCTAATATTAGGAGAGAACATACCTGTAACAGGTTAATGACCTCACACTTTCCACACCATTTCACTTAGCGGGCCATAGCCAGGAAAAGCTAAACGCTTCACTCCCACTTCACTAAATTATGAATTATCCAAAAGGTGAGGCGATTAAAGATTCAGCATTTTGCGGTTCGACCAATGGACACTCTCCTCGTTGAGCTCAGTTGGGATATCTTCAACCATTAGCTGAAAACTGTCTCGATATCCATTACAGAGATCATAAATATTGGAAGAGGTGAACAAATAATTTAGAAATTACCAATCAAAGTGTTCGCAACCTCGGAGAGAAATTACTATCTGTAGTATAAATAAAATCAACAGCACAATCTTCATCTGTATGCATTAATGAATAAATAAATGAATAAAGAATCATGGAGATGGATGGAATGTGATGGAGAATTAGTTGTCACGAAATGGTGGAAATCTTTGTATTTTGTAACCCAAGACTGATTTTGATAAATTTTCAAACCTCAGTTGTCACCATTTTTTTAATATATTACCTTGAGTTTGCACAAAACTAGTTGTAAACACCAACGATTACAGTGGTCGTAGCGTGTCAGAATCATTCAGCTTTACCCGTTCCATAACAAGCACTGACAGGTCACATGGCACAAATTGTGATGTCTGAATAATTTGAACAAATGCTAAATCATTGCAAAGCAGCCATAGAGATCAGCAACGTGAAAGTGAAGTGTTTGCGCTTCCCCAAGGCTCAGTGGCATCTGTTCTACATGTGTGCGGCAACAACATCCGTGTTTCGCCAATTAATTGTGCTTGTATTAAGGTAAATATTTGACTTTGAAGCGTTAAAGTGTTAATTGGGGTCCCTCTCTACAAAGAAATCTAAGCGTTGATATTCCACAGCAAAATTTGAGTTATTTAATGGGAAATCCTTTAAATGAGCTTTGTAAAATTCTTATTTAATATCAATGACTTTTAACTTGAAACTGCAGTTAAGATTTCAGAATGTCAGTTTTCTATTTTGTCAACTGCAGCCTTGAAGTCTTACTTGTAAACAAAAAAAACAACGATTTGTCCTGAGCACAAATCAACAGAATAAGACAGGCTGATGCCTCTCCTTAATTCTGTAAATAGGAGGGTTGTGAGTTCAATTACAGTCTGTTGGTTCAGCCTGAGGCCACCAGGGAGAGCTGTGCTTGTTGTCTCAGAGTGACTGGAACTAACCACTCCAACAACCTCAGCCCTTCCCATAAGGAAAGTTATCACTAATTACTACTGCACGGCATTGTTGACCTAAAAGCACAATAAAAGAGGTATTTTGTAACAATTATACTGTCTGAATTTGAAAAGTAGCATTTCAAAAGTACTTATTTTTTTCTAATGACGATGTGGGTTTCATTGTGAGAAGACGATACAGATTTTGGTATTTCTTTTTCTTCCTGCAAATATAATTCCTGATTTTCACAATTTGAGACTTTTTTAAACCAGGCAAAGGAATTATGTATATGAAACCTCTGCAGGATGTAAGGGTTGTTGGGGTCTGCTGCCTCTACTGGCCATTAACTAGGGATTAGTGCTGGTGGGACACACATCCCTTTGAAGAGGTAATTCCTCACACTTCCTTGCTATAGAAAATCAGGAAGCAATCATAGAAGAAACCATGCAGATGGTCCAGACAGGGAAGCCCGTGGCCATTTTTTTTCTTCAGTCACAATTAAGACTTGGAGTAGCCGCTCCTTTTGTGAAAACGTAGCACATCAGAAAATTAAAGAGGACATCAGAATTAGCAGGAAATGCTCCCAGCCCATCACCTAGTCATGCTTAAACCTGAAAGGAGGGAGAGGGTTGCAGTGAGATCAAATAGTTCTTTTTAAAGTGTTTAAAAGCTTGTGGAGCCACTGTAACTCAGCACAGTCACCTCACAATTCTCCATATATCTGTCAACACAGCAAATCCTAGCGTGAGCAAGGCTGTAAGACTATAAAAGTTGTTGGAGGGGAGATCAACATGATGTCGTGTAGAGAGGCTCAGGAAACGTATATGACTATATGTTGGTGAGAGAGTGATGAGTAGACATGAATCATTGTACAGCTGCTGGGGGGGGGTTCGGTCCGGTATGTTGTAGCACACTGACCTCTACAGGGACAGAAGGTTACTCATCTCCATTGGGAGTCTCAGGTTCAGCTGACATTAAGTTTTTCAACAGAGGTGGGTCATTTGTGTATTATATTAGAATATTACAAAATTTTTCACAGTGATTCCCATGTTAAAACAGATTTAGAAATGATTTATGTTTACCATGCAGCAGCAGGTTTTACATGTCTCTCTTTGGTTTCCTCTGGTGGTCTCTCTGGTAAATTGTTAACATGTCATCCAAGCCAACCTTACAGTGTTGTATATGCCACTGGGGGTTTGTTCACTCTTTCAGAGCTGTTTCTGTATTTTTGTTCTCAAATCACTGACTTTGTAAAACCAGAGACCACTAGGTTTTACTTGCGAAGCTAAATTGAAGGTTGGAGATTGCACTTGTATTTAAAGTTTGCACATAAACTGAGAGTTTTAGTTTGAAGCGCTGCAGTTGTGCTGTGTGGCTCAACTGGGTGTTTACTCTGTTAAGTTTGACGTGCAAGTCACAACACAAACATATGAATTATCGCTTTTATGAGGTGTAATTCTGCCTTTACAGAGTTCTCTTGGGTTTCTCCCAGTGAGGAGTCTCTAAAGGCAGTCACATGGCCCATATTACATATGCTTTAACTTTGCATTGATCATGCCATTTAAACCAATTGAAGATTATGTCAAATCAACAGTAAAACATTGATATTGGTCAACAGTGCATCAGTCTTTGTAGTTTATGGTGGTTTGTCTGCTGTGTACTCAAAAACTAAAACTAAAGTCACTCTGAAAGAAGTGTAGCCTAGATAACCCTTTACAAAACTCCAAAACAAGAGAAAAATGTTAAAATGTTATACAGCAGAACATATTCAAAGGTTTATTTTTCTTTAACTGTTTTACTTGAAAGCGCATGTGCATACAGAAACCAGCAAGTATTCTTTTTCTATGTCCATACTATACATCTTATATATAATCCAGGTGCTTTAATGTAGTGTATACTGTATTTATACGTGATTTATAGCATTTATTACATACACACACACACACACACTACTATTTACATAAGTATTTTGTAAGTATCTTAATTATCACTAGAAACTGAATTAAAGTGAAATGGATTGAAAGTAAAATAAAAGTATTTTTTTTCATCAGAGTAAATAAAACAGGTAAAGTTATCTTACAGATAAAAGGATATCTGAGTGGGACAATATTTATGTCAAATTATACACAATAAATCCACACTTAAAGGGATATTTGTTCTGGGTAAGTTGGGTGATTTGGTAATAAGTTTCAACCCAACAAAATCTGTTCAGGTAATTCAAGAAGAAAAATGGTTTATAATTGCATCTTCATTTGGGCACGGTTCCGTTTTTTTCTCATGTACACTTCGATTATTCATAATGCATTGTTTGGATTTTTTGTCATAAGCATTTAACAACCATGAAAATAACCAAAATATATTTCAGTTAGTGGCATTGTAGAATCCACACATCTGTAATTACGAAGCTCAGTCTTATTTGTAACAGAATAATAGTTCAGAACTGTTTGACAAAAAAGACTGTCTTACAACCACATATGCTCTCAATATACATGTAAATATATTGTTGTTTTTTAATTTCAGAATTATAAAAGAGTCCAAGGTAACTGCCTTATTACAATATACCTAACTAACACATAATTCCCTTGTTAATTAGAGAGCATAGACCATTTGTGGTCTGTTGGATCAGCACCTGTACACATGTGAAACCATAACAAAAGTACGTATTTTAGCTCTACAGTCACATATTATGTTATCTTTCTTTTAGCCAAACATCAGCCGTGTGACCCAGCTGGAAGAGGCCCCCGGAGCCACAGTCACAGCTCCCTCCTCTCCAAGCTGCTGCCTTCAGATTATCAGCCGCTGGCTTACACGTCAGTCTGCCAGAGATTTGATTAGCAGCATCTGTGTGAGCAACTGGTCATTTACGAGCCATGTGAGAGGCCCATGTTGCTTGTGGGTACTGACTGGCACTTGGGATTTTCTATTACACCATTTTAACCACAAACTTCCTAATGTATTGTATGAATTGCATTTTTAATGTAAAAGCAAATTGTATTTTAATTTTAAGCAAATAGAAGATTATTATTTGACAAATCTGACATGTGTGATCCTACTCTGTATAGTGCATTTTAAACTACTCTTGATTATGTACGACCCAGATACAGACAAAGGACAAAGTCAGTGTTTTTACCTCCAAAGATCAACTGTACCACATTCCCACATGCTAAATACAAGATACTAGGTGTTCCGTCATCTTCAAAGTTCAGTCCTTGGCCTTGGAAAAGTAAAGAGAAGTGCGTCTCCCCCCTCGAAGGGGCCTCCTTCCTGCACAAGCTGACAGTACAAAAGTGGTTGAAAGAGGATAAGCAGGAGTAGGGGAGACTATAGCTCTGGAGGTAGAGTGAATTAGCCATTAGTTGGGTTGGTGGTTTGATCCCTTGCTCCTTTTGTCCACATTTCGAAGTGTCCTTGAGCAAAAATTGTAACCACAAATCGATCCAGATAAGTGTGTAAAAAATATAGTGGCTTAAGATAACAGCCAAATGAATGTAGTGTGAAATGTACACTTTGGTGGAGCTGTGCTGAAATAAATATGTATGATGCTAAAAAGGCAGATGTAATTTTATGATAATTAATATTATTCTCACTTTTTGTAACCCCAAATGAACCCATAACTCAGCAGTTCTTGAATCTAAAATCTTAATATTTCCGGTTCAGAGTAAATACTATAACATAAAAACCATACTTTATCAGTCACAAAGAAGAAGAGAAGCACTTTCAGGCCAATCAGCTGGTGCTCATCTGTCATCAGGCATTAATGAAGGGTCTTAGCCTTACCACCTGTTCTGCATATTCTAGTGCCATGCAGATGTTTGTGTAGCTGCAGGGGATGTTCATCTGAGGCCAGTCGTGGTTGTCCTGTGAGGTATGTGCAGCAACACTTCCAGTTTGTCCTGCTTGAGTAATAATAATAATACAAGTCGTCTCTGTTCTTTGTCTAAAGATATGCACACCTGAATTTGTCCTCGCCAGGACATGCAGGTGCACAGCGACAAAAAGAAAGCTTTTTTTAGGAGAGGAGAAGCAATGAAGTTCAGAAAAAAGAATTTAAAGTGTTCGGGATGGCTGGCAAACTTTATACAGATAGAAATATAGTACTGCTTTTATTTTATGCCTTTTTAGGTGGATTTTTTTAACCATATGCATCAATACCACAGAACACACATAGTAATATCTAAAGAATGTAGATACTGCACTGGAGAGGTGTGACGACACACTTGGCTCAGGAGACAAGACGGAACAGGATATTGGCATCACGAGATTGAGACAATAAGAAATTTTAACACTATCTTTTAGAAATCTTCAATGCTAAATTAAATGAAAAGTTTGAACATTAAACGCTTAAATTCCTGCATTTTTTAAAAGATAATTCTACACCAATATATGGTGGAAATGTGTTTATTTATCTTCCTTTCCTGTAGATCCTTTTCTAATGTATTATCATCCCTGCTGAGTAAGCACACATGCAGCAATGATTAAGTCTTCCCTCCTCTTTTGTGTATTTGTTTGGGGAAGTAACCTCATCTGTCACCTTTTCACCTCAATGACTGATTCATGTTAGTTATAAACTCCTGGGCCCGTATTCATAAAGAATCTTAAGGCAAAGAGTAGCTCCTAGTGACGTAATTCTAAGAAAATTCTTAGAAAAGTGGGCGTTTACTCTTAAAATTAAAGAAAAAATCCTAGTAAAGAAAAAAGTCATTCATAAAGCATCTTAACCCTTAAAAGAGCTCTTAAGGTCAGAATTGTTACGAGCATGGACGAGGACTTTTAAGAGGCTTAAGAGTTTCTTTAGTAGAGGAGAAAATGGCAGAAAGACGAGGAGGGAGAAGAAATGTGTTGCAGACAATGGGTCACAGTGAGTTAATCAGACGCTATAGATTAGATCGTGCAGGGATCGTGTTTGTGACTGATCTTATGAGAGACGCGCTGACATCTCCGACACAGCGCAGGAATGAAAATAATCACTACATTAGGATATTACAGTACTTTCAGAACCTCTTATTGTGTCGCAGTTCATTTCGTTTCCACTGGACATTCCCACCTTGCAGGCTCAAAAAACTGCAG
>JAPMOB010247889.1:0-14419 GCA_029875015.1 Lepomis gibbosus
AATTTAAATGTAGCGTAAAAGCTAACTAGGATTAGTCACTGATGTTTGATTAGATGTCCAAAGCAACAGAGTTCCGGGTTACCAGCAGCTGGGTGTTGTCCCTGTCCAATCTCTGGCTCCACTACCCAGAGCTTCTTTTATTTATTTTTAAATACATTTCAAAAATTAAAATCTCTTTGATCAACGTAGCACTTGCCTTTTGGTATCCATCCTGTAATTTAGCAGGTTTAAGGATCTTGGAAACTGTCACTACTGTGATCTCATGAAGTGTTCTCAAATGTTCACAGAGATGTTTAGAAGATTTAAGGGCTCTGGGAAAACCCTGCAGGTCAGCATTCCTTGCTCTTCTTGGGATAGTCTGGATTTGTGCTTGGACTCATTGTCCTGCTGCTAAATGAATCCTGCACAGCACAGCTTTGATCCAGGGATAATGTTATGCCTCTGCACAATTAGAACTTCTTTTTAACTTGGAAAAAAAGTATGTGAAACCTCCCAAATACTTTTGCTGTGTTGTTTGACTGGTGGCTTTACGCATTGTTGCATAAACCTTTTACTCAGCCATGTAAGTTTCCAGCCGCAAACACGAGGCTCCAGTTTTGCTTTATCTGAGATCTTAAAAGAGTGTGGTCTCTTCACGTGTGTCTCTTCTTACTCTGGATGACCTCACTTGTTTTGTGGAAATTTCTCCAGCAATGTTCTGGTTCTCTAATTTAGCTGCAATCTGGTGCTTATGAAATAAATATCAGAACAATACCTAAATAAAAAGTGTAGTGAATCTTTATTATGTTGCCACAATCTGCAATCTAAAAATACACACATTTTAATGTATATACATAATTATTTCATCTGGTCTCACTAGTGTGTTACAGCTACAACACACTCACATCAAACATAACCACAACACAGACTCCTCTGTTGGGGCTATTTAGAGATGATGTTGGTCATCACAATGGTCTCACCATTCTGGTTCTTAGCTTTACAGATGTAGCTTCCAAAGTCGATGGTCTCCATGTCTTCTACGGTCATGACGCTCTGGGAAACCCGCGTGGTGTGGCCCATACCTCTGTTAACCAGCCTCCAGGACGTTTGAATGTGAACGGGACGGTGGTCCTATGCAATACAACATGATTTATTATATTTAGGTTTGTTGGTGACAATCAGGGCAGCAAAGCAATGTGGTTTATCAACAACAGGACCTTAAAGTCCATCTTCAATAAAGCTTTTGCTTTTATTTTATTTTTTTTTTTACATACACTTGTATGTTTGAGCTTCACTGTGCAGAATAACGTATGTGAAGTTTTTTTTTTTTTTCCTTTTTTTCATCTGCTGAAGGGGGAACGTTTCTCTGTGCTCACCATAAATATGAGTTTAACCCGTGGATGTGCCACCAGGATTTTGTGAACTTATGCAACTCACACAAGTGTGATGTGGAAAACTGGAAACTCCAGTGCACATACACAGGACGTTTCTGTGAAGCAGGAGACATCTTTTGTCCGAAAAGACTTTAAATATACAACTGTTTTTTTTCAGATTTTGAAGGAGAAAGAGTTATTTGTTGTGCAATTTTAAGTGAATAAAACTTTTTTTTGTGGAAAATCCACATCAGATAAATTTTTTTTAAAAGTATTATTTTCATTCCTTAAAACATGTCTGGAGCGGATGTTGATAAACAGGACAGCTCCTTGATGGTGTGGCTGGTTAATTTCTGCTATGACAGATTATTAAACACATCCTAAATTATTATTTTATATGCAGAGATATAAAGCGACTGAATGAAATCACATACAGAAAGCAACAGTGGATTCTAACCAAAATAATAAATTTATAATTCTTTCAGTGATTGTCTTTTTATTTTGTTATTAATTGCATTTACTTCTCAATGATGCTATAAAAACATCATAAAAACGTTGGCCAGAAAAATGATCACTGAATGTGTCATAGTTCAATTAAAAATGCCATTTCCATTTAAATAAATATCTTAATTTAAAGAAAAAATAATTAGATTAAAACAAAAATTACCAATTGGTTCATTTCAGATCATTTATATACTATTTATGTGATACCCTACTTTTTAAAATAATTTGCAACAGCATCATTTAATTGTAAATTAATGCCTATGCGTATTGCTGCTACATCAGAAGATTAAAAATGGACCAGTATAACATCAAGTGTTTATTTTTATTTAACATTTATATTATTATAATGTATAACATGAAATGTTTAAGATTATAACAAGATAAATATTACATTGTTATAAAAATTGTTAAGAATAAGAATTATTTCTTGTTATAAGAAGAATTATAACAATTATAATTATAATTGACCAAACTTATGACGTTATAACAAGACTTGTTATAACGTCATAAGTTTGGTTTCAGGGTTTTTAATATTTCTCTTACCTGACCAGGGTAAGACCAGGTGAAGCTCACGTCCACCTCTGGCTCCCCCAGCACCGTGCAGGTTACATTGATGTTGTCACCTCCTCTCGCAGACTCCGCAGAGGCGTCAAGGCTAACAAATGGTGGCCCACTAGGAACTGTCAAAAACAGACAGAACACAATGAATGACCAAATACCTAATTATGTCTGCCTACCTACTTTTGACAGCTTCATTTAACCTAAACCACACACAATTTCCATTTCATAAATCTGCACTGTGTTTCCATTTTAGTTGGCAAGTGTCCACTAAGTGTCCGCAGTGAGGAGTGACCCTGACATACAAATTCTTCCTGGAACCTGATGAAGCAGAGTAACAAGGACTTGGTTCATGACTTTGTGAAAATGTCTCTCATATTGTTTCTTGGCACTTTTAAAAAACAGTGATAATATGGTTATGTTTGACGGTCAAAGGCACGAGAAATTGGTTATGATTCAACATGCATTAGCTTATGTTTCTGTATTCATGACCATACTGAATCGTTTGTGTTTGCTGCGTCCCTACCCTCCACATAGAGCAGCTGGTACTTTGTGGAGATCTGAGGGGTGCCCTTGGTCACAGCCTTGCAGTAGAAGACCCCCTGATGCTCTAGGCTGGGATTCTGGAGGACAAACCCCTTGGCGGGGTCATAGGTCACCAGCGTCTCGTTGGATGCAATCTCCTCCGGGGGGACTTCTCTGTGCAGGGACAACTTGGCCTGTGGGTCAGTCACACGACAGGGCACCACAGCAGGCCTGTCTGGGCGCAGGTACACGATCTCAAAGTGGATGGCAGAAGGGACGAAAAGGTTGTCTTTGTCTGTTTAGAGGGACAGATGTGTGACTGAAAAACAGTCAAAAGACTTGTGTTTATGGCTTGATGCCTAATAATAGTTTTTAAAAAATAATATACTAAATGCCTTTCAGCCTACAGGTGTAACAATTTGATGAAATTGATGCAGATGGTTGGCCAACTTTGTGCCATACAGATCCTGCAAGAAGAAGAAGTGGTCTGGTTTGTTAGAAGCAAGAGAAGAGAAATTTTGAAAACTGGAGGACCACACGTATTATTTAGCACAAGAGCCGACAGAGCGTGTCGCCACCGTAGCTTCTCCTGCGTGCTTGCACAACCCTCACCACAAGATGCCACTAAAACTTACACTCTGAACTTTTCAGACACAAGTGGCAACATTTAAATATCCCCTTATTGCTTTGCTATTTTAGTGAAGTCTGTTATGTATCCTATCTAATCACCTGTGAAATAGATGTATGAGCTATAGGTGCGTTCGTGGTCCCTCTCGCACTCTGTGCCATCACACACTATCACCCAGCAGCTGTAGGGCCCTGTGTCAGCAGCAGAGGGCGACGTCAGGATCAGCTGACTATACTTGTCACTCTGCTTGATGCTGGAGGCGGGAAACAAAAATATAAGACTTTCACATTTATATCAATTTATCACATGATAAACTGCTGGTGTCTGCTTCCAGCACCTGAGGCGTGAGTCGTTGAAGGTGTCCAGGAGGGTCGGGTATGACCATCCGATAGAACTGCCTTTGCAGCGCAGCTCCAAGTTCTTCCCAGGAGTCAGAGTTGTGCTCTGGCCCAGGCGCAGGAAGCGTCCCTTATCTAAAACCTGGGTCAACAAGGTCTGGCCTTTCCCTCCTCCACCTTTTAGTTTGGGGTGTGGGTGCGGCATTTTTTCCCTTTTCCGGATGCGGTTCTCTCCTGCGTCTTTTCTCCTCTTGACTTGTTGGCAAGCACCTGGATACACAGAGGCACAGAAGAAGGAGGGTCAGTTAGAGGGCAGGGAGCACAAATATTACAAAGACAAGTCACAAAGTCACCAGTTACTGTACTATGGCCCAATGGTTAACAGAAACAGTGTTCCGTATGTTCATCTTGAGAGCTACTCTTCATGTTTCTCCCAGCTGTGACAACAGTTGAACAAGAAGTGTGAAATCCTTATAACTGGCACAGAATGTCCAAAAGCCAGCCTCTCCTTCAGCTGCTTGCTCTGTATTTCTCAGCAGGCACAGAACACACAAACTGTTAAAGACGAGAACAAAATGATCAGTTTGTGGCATAGACTTTCAGGGTTTGTTGTTTTATTCTTCAGTGCAGCCTTAATGAGAACTCAGAGGAAAGGTCAGCAGTAAAGGCCAGTTAATTAGAACCGCCTGTTGCATGCCTCAGATGCAGCTGGTTTGAGTTGGTCTGCAGAAACACTTAGCAAAAACTCACACACCAACTTCATGCAACTCTTCTGCAAACTTTCACCATTTGCATGCATTATATAAAATTCATATATCGCAGATTGGTTGCATGTATGCCTGATGAAAGACAAAATGAATGACAAATCAATGAAGTGTTTGTCTTTACCATATAAGAATATCCTCCTTCTTTGTGAATCTACCTCCCATTCTACGCCCATCACAGACTGGTGCACCCAGCTGATACACAACCTCAGATTACCTAATCCTCCGACTTCTTCCAGGTTATACTCCAAGTTCTCATGATATGATTTTGCTTCACCCATTGATCTGTAAGACATATGTTACTCACCATTTTGGATCTCCACCCAGAGCAGAGCCAGGCAAAGCACAACCCAGAGCTTCATAGTGTTCTGACAAGGAAGTCAGTGAGGTGACTGATCTGCGGAGCCGGAGAGATCAGACGAGGCGCTCAGTAGGAAAAGGAGGTCAGGCTCGGAGCTTCGCTGGAACTCTACACGCTCCGGCGACCTGTTTAGATTTCCAGCTCCATCCTCCTCAAAGTGTGAGAGGAAAGGGGGACTTTACTTGAGAGCCCATCTGTTTACTCCCTCTCCTCTGACCTGAAGAGAACAACGTACTCTGGAGCCCTCTGCTGGATCTGAGTGTGAATCACAGTGATTTTAAAGGGATATCTTTACATTTCTTCCCAAGTCTATCAAAAAAACACTAACTCATATTCCCTCATGCATTTTGAAACAGTTTTTGATCTCTGTGCCTCCTGACCAATAACCCTTTCAGTGTACGTACTGTATGGGCTTGTGAGTAAAAGACGAGATAGACTTGAAAGACTGAAATTACTGTGCTGCTCTGGAGAGGTTCATAATTTCACGTGTTGCGTCCCTCGCAACATCCTAACTAGTGATGTAACAGCAGATGTGTTGCTGTTGTTGTTACTGCTCATGGTTAACACTGGCCGCAATATCACTAAATGGGTGTATTTTAGTATTTAGTTCAGACTTAGAAAGTTGGAAGTTGAAATTGTAAAGACTGCTGAGAAATGTAGTGCTCTTCATGACTCAGATCATTTAGTGTTAATCTGCTCCTTTCCCATACATCTCTATATACAGAGATGATGTACTGTATAAAACTAGAAAACATGAAGTAAAAGCTGGTGCTTTTCCAATCTGCATCTGGTCCCAGATCTACGTGAAAATACTAGAAAACATTGCTGTTTGGTTTGTCATAGTTGTCAGACTCATGGCCACTAAGATTTGGCTATTAAAATGTATTTTAATAGGTCAACTAAATTTACACATTATGTTTAAGAGTTACTGCACTGTATGTCAAACAGGCCGTGCCTTCAAAAAAATTGCAAGAAGTTTTAGGGAAAAAGGTGTGAAATGTAAAAAAAAACAAAAAACATTTAATCTTCTAATGGTTGCCTAGATGTATGACTTTACTCAATATTGACTTAAGTGCTGTGCTTAAGAACAACTTTGAAGTTCTTTATATTATCAATATAATAAATATTGGACTTTTTACTTCATTATATGTATCTGACAGCTGATGTTACCAGTTACTTTGCAGCTGGAGATTTGATCTAATAAGCATAAAAAATACAACTCTTAGCTTGTGATAACTCACAAAAAAAGTTGTTTGGTCCCCAGTTAGCTTTCAAAAAGATATGTCTCCTCTAAACTTCTCAAATGTTTTCAGTTAAATAGTTAAAAAGGTAAAGTCATCCCATATTTCACAAAAAAACAGTCCAAGATATGAATTTACATTTGTGTAGCAGTAATATGTTTTTCTTATTTCCAGCCTTGTTAATGATCTCATGTATCCTCAAATTTAGCTTGTGATCTTTTGAAGGGAATCTGTCCCATAAGTTGGGAAACATCGAACTAAACAACCTAGCAGTGTAACAGTAGGTGTATGTAGTTAAAACTGGCTCCACCTCGACCAACTAAAAGAGTAAAACGCTGTTTACACACTGATGCATCAGTAATGATCTAATAACGTCATATATGAAAACGTATCAGCCACAGGGGCCATTGTTCTCCAGAACAAGTAGTTTTACTTTTAATATTGTAAGTACATTTTGCAGGATAATACTTCTGTACTTTTACTAAAATAGGATTTCTACATTGTGGCATTGATACTTTGATTTGAGTCAAAAGAGTTTTCCCACCACTATATGATGTGTATGTGTTGGACTTGAAGGTAAAAAAGGTAAAGGTAACAAAAATTAAAAAGTCCTTTCTGAATGTCCACATGGTGGCGTCATCTACATTCAAAATGAATCAGCTCTTCTAAGATTCGCCCAGCCTTTTCACCGGATTTCACTGAAAGTAGTTTTTCAGACATCCCGCTAACTATGAGACACTAATAATATAATGAAACACCATACACTGTCTTACTGGAAAATACATTTATTGTACTCTATGCAGTTGGTAACATGTGATACTACATCATGACATCATGGTTACTTCTATGTACTTTATCCTGTAACCTCAATGGAAGACTCTACACTGTTTATGTAGAGACTAGCTTCTGATTTGTTCCACATTCATTTAAACCACTGCACGCCACACATCAGTCAACCCGATCCGAATCCGACCTCTTGAAAAGTGAAGGATTTCTCCACATCAGATGATGTGAAATACCTGGCAGTACAAGTGAACCATCACACAAGTTTCTACTGTAAACTAGAGCTCACTGAGCCTTACTGTACAATTCATAATACAAGAAAACCAGGGTGGCCCCTAAGCACCCAGAAGAAAGAATGTACTGAATCTTCACGCAGTTCAGCACAAAAAGTCTCTTTAAATGGGTTATAATGCAACACAGGCACCAGAGAATTAACCTGAAAAAATGCCCAGTTCTAAATTATGTGGCAAGACAGACATTTTCTATATACTTTAACTAGTAATTAATTGTTGTGTTTCTTGTTAGGTGGCAGAGTACTCTGGTTAAAATAGAATAATTTCATGAAGATTATATGAACGGCATGTCCTGCAGCAGTGTGAAAATAGCACAAAAAAGGAAAAATACAGCAAACCAAAATCAGCTAGAGTGAAAAAAGAAACTACAGATAGTTTTGAGAAGAGTTTCATATCAAATAACATCTTCATATTCAGATCGTAACAGCTGACAGATAAAACACAACCAAGCAAAAATAAAAAAGCAAACCTGTGCTGAATGAAACCACCATAGGTGCTTCAATCTAATAATGTCCATTCATCAAATGGCTAACACATATTTCTAAGACTTTACATTTAAAATCCCACCTGTACAAACATGCTTAAAATGTCAAAATTAACAGAAGAGCCCACTAAAAACTCGAGTCTACAGTGAAACAGAAAAGCTTTGCTGCAGTCGTGCATTGACGGCTTCAGTGTTAAAAGGAAATCAACATCACACTCCAGTGTGTTACCTGTCCTTTCGATTCTGCCTCCATGCTGCCCATAAAGCACAAAGTGGTTCCATTACAGGGATGGAGCGTCGCCCCATCATGTGGCCGTTGATACAGAATACGGCCTCGCAGACTGAATGTGCTTGTGACTGAGGCACACGTGGTGAAGCTGTATGAACAGGTGCATCAAGGCAGAGCTGCTGTGTGCTTTTATGCATCTGTCGCCTCACAGGGTCTGTGAATGAGCTGGTGAACTTTAACACTGGCTTGTCTTTTCTGGGCAGATGAAACGTTCCTGGTCTTTTCCAACTGCACCTACACCAACCTGCTTCTCCCTGCTGGGCTTGCTGTGTTCCTGGGCGCTGTTGCTGTTTAAAGGATCCTGGAGTTGCCGCTGACGCTCCACACTGTGCCAGATGCCGTAGCCAAAGTAGATCAGGAAACCTGTGAAAAGTGTCGTAAAAAAAAAAAATGTGTGCCGGCGTTGAGGGTAAAGTTCGGCATTTTGGAAAATATTCACTTTCTTGTTAGATGAGAAGATAAATAACACTCTATCTCTCCACATATCTGTCCGCTAAATATAAAGTTCCAGGCAAGCCATGCTTAGCTTAGCATAAAGACTGGAAACAGCTAGCCTGGCTCAAAACAAACTCTGCCGGCACCTTCTAAAGATCTTGTTTGTTTAATCTGTACAAACCCTCACGTCGTGGTGATACGAGGGATTACATGCTGAGCTGTACTCCCGTTCAGCCGTCACTGCTCTCAGTTGAGACAGAATAACTTTCCACAGAGACACACTAGATTCATACATAGCATAGGTGTGAGTGGTATCAATCTGCACATCTGACTCTAGACAAAAAATATATATGCATAAGCATATTCCCCAAACTGTCAAACTACTGCTAAATATTTATAATGGGTCACGGCTGTTGGTAATTGTTTGGACTGGCACTCACCCACAGCCATCCACACAGAGAAACGTATCCATGTGTCTCCGCTCAGCTGAACCATGAGGTAAATATTGACGAATACGCTCAGAATGGGCAGAAAAGGCAGAAGGGGAACCTGTGATGGCAACAAGCACAAAATCTACCATCGATTCATTTGTAATGCATTAAGGTCACATTCCATACTGCAGGACTGGGTATGAGAATGGTGGACTGATTGAGCTGCCACGCACCATGAAAGAGACCTTCTTGCTGGTCTGAGGCTGCCTGCAGACCATGAAGATGCAGCCACTGAAGATGAGGAGACACGCGGTCAGTAATGCCAGGATCCACACTTCCATACCGAGGATGGAGCCAATGTGATACGTGGTGAGATAGCTGATCACACACACCACCAGCACTGTGGTTTGAAAGCACATCCGTGAATCAGACGTCCTTATTTACATCATCAAAACATGATTTTTTTAACCTGGCCCGCTTACCTAGCACACAGATGGACATGTTGACCACGCTGGAGGAATGCTCAGAAGGTGAGACGGGAGGGTGGAGGATAGTTTGCAGGGCGGAGCTGCCTCCTTTCAGCATGTTAAGGTGGGATTCCGACTCTGTCAGGTCAGACTCACCCTCCTCAGAGGACAGGTAATCTCTCTCACTGGTAGCGGCCCGCCGCCCTAAGGCTCCATCAGGCTGGTACCTGGACGACAGAGGCATCAAAGGTCATAAGTTTGTTTACCACAGATCAAAACCACACTGCTGTACTACCTGCTTATATATAGCTGCAAATCACTTTTACTGTGAAACACTTTGGTTTTACTTTACAAAACAGCCATGGTCTATAAATCCAGTTGAAACACTGTGTCTGTGTTTCCTGTGGTGGCGGTGATGAGTCACTTTGGTGCAACCAACAGATGTGTACAGCACGTCCAGAGTTTAGAAAGTACAGAAACATAAGTAAACACTTTCATTCCACCTAGCAGCCACTTCGCATTCATACAATGGGAGCATTCACAACTCTTACATCAACAGTATGATGCAATAACTAGAAACGTATGTTACACCAACAGGTAATCATACATGTGGGATTTAGGCTATAAGGGAAGCTGTTTCACAATGTTGCACAAATAAGATGTTGTTTTGAGTTATTCATGAATGTACCCACCTGAGAATCAGTACACACACAGCAACCAGCGAGTAGGCCAGCAGAGTTCCAATGGACATCATGTCAACCAGAGCTTTGAGGTCAAACAGGAACGCCATGATGGCTATAGCAAGCAAAAGAAATACTATAAACATAAACGCAAACACTTTCACCTTTCAAGGGAACGGTTGTAAGAAACAGGATCATTACTGATTACTGCAGCAACCATTTTTACAAAATACATGACAACATTCATGTGCAACAACGATATTCTTGCAATACTAAATGGAAAAGATGCCCCCTCCAACAAACGCCCATGAACAGATGCAAATTAAATTTCATGCAGATGTTTTCACAATAATAAAACACAAAAGAGCTAAATGCATCCCTGGGCTGACAGCTGTCATCATCTCCCTACCAAGTGTTGTTTGATGTGAGAGACACTGTGGCGTTCCCTCTCATGTATCTCAGTGCCAGACTGCAGTATGGAGCTGATCTCAGCAGCACAGTCCAAACACAGAGCGCTGCTCCTCACAACATTACATTAAAAACAAAAATAACAAAGAAAGCTCCCCTGCCCACGTCTACTAGTTGCTCAGTCCGTGGCCTGTGCTCTGGCTCTGGGAGGGTTTACATCTGCCTGTCAATTCACAGGGTTATCACCTTATGGGTCTTAGCCACACCTATGCACAGTGAGCATGATGCAGCCACATTCTGTACCTGGATCTGACTGAGAGGGAAAGCTTTAGAAGTAGACATTTGTAAGATTGTATGCACACTACAACGCGCAAAGGCTAATTGCTTGGATTTCTTCTTTACTTTACTTTAACTTACTTAGAAGTAGAAAATATCTACTTAAAGTCATTAGACTTTAAGACTAATTTAGCAGCAGGCTGAAGAACTGTTTCACTGCTGCTTCAGGTGGAAAGCTTCAATCCTGTTTCACTATACTCTGTTGCAAATGTAACCACACCCAACAGTGATTGGGTACAAAATGGGTACAAAAATGACTAGGGGAAAAAAACTAGTTGCAGAAACCTGTTTTTCATAAAGCTTTCTTAGAGAGTACCTTTACATGAGAAAAAAAGTCAAAGAAAACTTACACTTAATACAATTGCCTCCTTGTTGCACCTTTAAGGCACAGTTGTGCAGTAGAAAGTTTTGGGAAATACACTTATTCACTTTATTTCCAGGAGTTAGAAGATTGATCCCACTCTCATGTCTCAATGCCAAATATGAAGCTACAGCCCTGCAACTTCTCTTTACTTTCCAGTAGCTGATTCTCTTTCTTTGTATTTAGAAAAGTGAATAAAAGCCAGATGGACCAAAGTGGTGAAATACAATAAAAGAAATGTCCATGAAACTTTTCGGCATGTAACGTTTTCTCACATGCTTTTGGAAACACCATCACCAAGTTCAACATGCAGTAACCACCACCACCATTACCACCACCACCACGTGCATAGATTAAAACCCCAAACATGTCCACGATACAACCCCATGATAGGCGGGTACTCGTCTCGGGAGCTTACCGGCAGTGGTACCTGCCGCCAAGGTGGCAGCCACAGGCGACTGGCGCTTACTCACTTTGGACATAAATTTGAACAGAATACCATCTCGTGCCATGGCAAACAGAATGCGTGGCAGAGGGAACATGGAGCCCAACAGGCTAGGGAGAAAAGTTGGTGGTTAAGTTGAGGGCATTCTGGAAAGAAAACATGACACCTGCTCAACTGTGAAAGAACAACATGTGTATATGGAGGGGAAACCTCCTGAAGCTAGATAAGTTAAAGGAGAAAGTCAATTTCAGAAAGAAAAAAGCCAAATTATTATCTGCCTCTTTCACTGTGTCTTTTACAGTTGATTGGTGGAGAAAGATTAGCAGGAGTGATCTCACTGGACTCTCCCCCAGGCTCTCACCTGCTACTACACCGGAGGTCATAGTGGCAATAAGTGGGGTCTTCGTCTTAGGATTGATTCGGGCTAAGGCTTTGAAAAGCACCCCATCCTCTGCCATAGCATAGATTACACGAGGCATAGGGAAAATGGAGCCCAGCAAACTGCATGAGACAGCGGAGACATGCAAGACCAACACGTTAGTCAAAAGCCCCAAACACACACTTGCACAATCACATCATCAAAGCTTCAGAGCATGATTACAGTCAGTGTCTTTCTTCCCTGTTAGAACTTGTCCCGCTCTTAAGGGGAAATTACATATCCTAATGTCTTTAAACATTCATATTTTTATGTTTGCAAGTATATTTTAGTTGTTTTTCTCAGTTTTGAGAGCTAGTTTGAGCTGGCCAATGTGTGTTAAAGAGTTCTCACAACTGCTAGAAAGTGTGAAAACAACTGCCAAAGTAGGGACCCCAAAGGAACAGCCTGAAAACAGATTGCAGGCACTGACCAAAATTGAATCGGCAAATTTGGTCAAAAGGGTTGGAGGCATTCACCAGAGAAGAAAGACAGAATGAAGTCACACAAATATATTGTTTTGAGACCAATTTGCCCACCTTATTTATGATACTTTCATTATAAATAGCATAATTCAAAGACATGCAGGAATCTGAAAACAGACACAATTAAGCACTGTGCCCTTTTTGTCCCATTTAGCAACAGGATTACATCCAATAACAAGACATAGACAGATATAACCCTACGACCAGATCTCATTCACCATTATCACCCATTTATGACATGCACATCAATCAAAAACTGAATTTTGGAAATTCTGCTGACACAAATACAGTAAATGTACAACTTTTTGCCTTTTCTACCATGATTATTGATATTTTGCTATTTTACAAAAGCAAATCCAGTGGTTACCTGGTAGAGAGGGCACACAGTGAACCGGCAGCGACCACATATTTGGCAGGGCCCCAGCCCACATATTCAAAGGCCATGGGCAGAGGGCTCTTCTCATCCAGCAGGTAGTAGGGCATCATCAGCGTAAGCGCAGCTGACACACCAAAGTACGCCAGGAAACACACGGTCAGTGACACCACGATGCCAATGGGAATGGCTCTCTGGGGGTTCTTCACCTCCTCACCTGTCACACACAGACACACAAATATCTTTGCCTTTAGCTTTGGTCACATTAAATCACACTTAATCACCACCTGTCAGTGGCTCACCTGTAGTCGCAATGCAGTCAAATCCAACAAAAGCGTAAAAGCAGGTGGCAGCTCCAGCTAAGGTGCCGCTGAAGCCGAAGGGCATAAATCCTCCAACTCCAAAATCACTGGTCACGTTAGCTGTCACTGAAAAGTTCCTGAAACATATAAACTGTCATTTTATAACAAGATTTGGAATTTGAAAATTTAGGTGCACTACAATCCAGGCCAACAGTGATAGAAATTCTGTGTATGTTGTTTAAGGAGCAGCTTTGCATGAAATGGCAGATAAACAATCGTAATAGTTACCAAATGAATAAATTACCTTGTAATTATGGTGACATTTATGAGGGATTCTTCGGATATCTTCCAGTTGTGGGTGTCTCCTTTGACGAAGCCGGAGATGATGACGAACAAGAGTACGAGCACGTTGACTGATGTGAAGACTTTATTGACCCAGGCTGACTCCTTCACCCCAAATGACAGGAGTCCTGGGATGAGCAAAAAGGCAGCTGAGTTCAATTCTGTGATTTTTGTTGTACTGAAATGCCAGCAATGCCTCAATAACGCCCAGTCATTACTTAATCATCATCATCAAGTTTTGTCACATTACCCAAAAACTTAATACTTTTTCAGTCCAGCAAACATGCATAAATTGACAATTGAGCTTGTTGCTCATGATCAAAGCTGCCACTTGAAGACTACGAGCTACATGTTAGCAGCTCTGTGAGACTGTACGTGGTCAGGTGACAATGTTAATATGCTTCTTGGCCTATATATCAGTTAATAAACCAAAGTATTGGACAAATTACTTTTGTGACCGGATGAAAGGTCTAGGAGAAAAATAAGTTCTCCCAAAAATGATTTGATGTGTTTCAGACCACAGCTAAAGAGGGGTAGCTACAAACCTCTATTTGTCAGATACTTTTTACAAAAACAGGAGCTGATCTTTTTTGATGAATATATATTGTATAAGGGGGCGGCATGGTGTTGCAGTGGTTAGCACTGTCGCCTCATAGCAAGGTTGCCCCGGCCTTTCTGTGTGGAGTTTGCATGTTCTCCCCGTGTCCGCGTGGGTTCTCTCCGGGTGCTCTGGCTTCCGCCACCATCCAAAGACATGCAGGCTAGGTTAATTGGTGTCTCTAAATTGTCCTTAGGTGTGAATGTGAGTGTGAGTGGTTG
>JAPMOB010247891.1:0-12071 GCA_029875015.1 Lepomis gibbosus
ACAAAGGCGAGTCGAGCCAAAGGGCCTCCGCTCAGACTAGCTTGGTTTGAGGGCGTGCCTGACCCCACCAGCCGCTTGGCGAGCTTTATGACTGATTTATGACGATTGCATTGTGATGTCAAAGTCAAGGAAGTGAAGGGCTGGACTACAAACGAGCTGTTTTCAAGCGGTTCTGAGCAGAGCTTTCTGTGAGAGATGGGAACTCCCTTTGGGCTGGACTTTTGGCTTTTTTCACGTTGCAAACCTGTTACATGCACAAAAAAGATATATAACTCAATAAAGAGGGGGAGGGGGAAAAGCCAAAAAGCATAATACCACCTCTTTAAGATATTTTTGTTGAGGAAAAGTGAAAAGAAAAAGATTTACTAATCATATACTATCACACACTTAGATTAAAGATTTTATCATACTTGTTATGACTCACTCAGATTTGTGACGTGATCCTCTGTTTGGCATCAAGCGTTTGTCTAGTTCTGACTGTAAAGTTTAACCAGAAAATTAACCATTTGGATTCTTCAACTTTCATTTAGGAGCTAAAATCAGCCTTTAAACTTAAAAGAAATAATGATTTGACAATTATTGTGATAATTATTGATATTCGAATCATATGAAATTTTTTTTAATTGTGATAACATTTTTGGCCATATCTCCCAGGCCTACCTGTAATATGGGAAAATATATGTCCATTTGTTTCTTGTATCACATTCTGAATTATATTTATCCCTTAACATAACAAAACGTGCACACAGTTCTTAGTCTGTGCAGAAAATCTAAATGATGTAATAATAAATTTACAGCGTAGCATTAAGATGGGATAATCTCATCTTGAACATCTTGATTGGTGTTTTTTTTTTTTTGTGATGCATTTTGTTTGATTACATTTTAGTCTGAGATGTTAATTGCTGTTTGGGTTTAGAGGAGACTTTCAGCGTCCCATGGCATTAGGTTTTTTGTTTGTCTTGACGAGATTTAAAATTGCTGGGGAGAGAACTCAGTACTTAAAATGTTGCTTTACTTAACATATTTATTTACTATATTTGTTCATGACATTCTCAATTTCAAATGGCTTGGATATTGGAACAAAACATTTACTCTAAACAGCGTCATGAAATATTGCCATGAACCTTAAAGGCTTCCTTCAGTCAAACAGTAATGCAGATGTATTTCCTCTGTTTGAGAACAGGGTGTGTGTGATCCTCAGCTCTGTACACACAGTGTGGCGGGGGAGAGAGTTTGCCTGTGTCCATCTGTGAGAGAGAGGGTTCATGTGAGAGTGTGTCACAAAGCATGTGTTTGCACGTGTGTTTGAGTGGGGTCGAGAGCATATCTTCCTGTTGCAGTGCTGAAATAAGCCACCTGTCATGGTGGGAGTGGGGAAGGGCTGTTTCAGAGCATGGACTGCTCCTGTGACTTTTCCTTATAAGGAATGTGGGCAGAAGCTGCGCATTTTCTTCAAGGCCAAGGCTCCACTCTGAACTGAGTTCATACTTCTGTGTGGCCAACAGAGGCATGCTCCACACTGAGAGAAAGAACTAGAATAGCTCACTGCTTTAATTTGCAAACTCGCCTTTTGAGTGTGGTACTGCTATAACAAAAGTTAAAATGCATATTTTAATCCTATTTTACCACACTAACTTAAAGTAGGTATGTTTTCCATTTCATCTTAGAAAACTCGAAGATTTCCTTTAATGAAGATGTATGTTAAGCAGGTTATTCCTGGAAAAATGTTTTTTACCGACATTTCTTGACATAGGGAGCTTCTTCACATTCATACTATTCCACATATACACCCGGAGCTGTGATGGTGCTGTAGATTTAATATCCTAACTAAGTATTTATTGTGTGAGGGGAAAGCATTATTCTGTCACTTTTCCAGCTAGTCTGTAAATTAGAGCAGCCATCCTTCTCATTGCAAGCCAACATACTGCCCAACACGTCGATGACAATTACAACAGCTATTTATGTAAGGAATGTCAACTGAAAAAACGTGTCTTTACAAGCTCCTCCATCCCAACAGTCATCTAATGCTAGAGCTTATTTTTGCCGTTTGTCTTTGTGTATGTCAGGTCATACCTGACGCCAGTGCGAGATGAGGAGTCAGAGTCCCAGAGGAAAGCTCGCTCCAGACAGGCTCGACAGTCAAGGAGGTCCACCCAGGTTAGTTAACCTATATCACTTCTGATATGTTGACACTTACTTTATCCCCCCCATCCCACCAAAAAAGTAACAACAGGTTAAACAATAATGGAGTCCCACATCGAAGGTGCCCTGTAGGTGCCCCTGGTTTGCATTACGGTTTTTTATCCTGGTAGGACTTAACATCTAGGCCTGTCATTTTACATGTTGACAGAATTTAAGCTTTGATCCAAGGATGGGAATTTGAAGCAAAAATACTGTTCGAGTCACTGGGAACTATTCGACCATTCTTCAAAGGCAAATTTTACATTATAATGCCGATTCAACAGCTTTTTTTAACTGTAAGCTAGAGCTAATTTAAACAATTAGATTCTGGATAAAAATGTTAAGTGTGTGTGTGTATATGTATATATAAATAAATAATTATCCTAGCAACAATTTCAAATTCTAGAGATGATATATTACTCTTTGCTTCCAGGGCGTGACTTTGACTGACCTGCAAGAGGCTGAGAAAACGATCGGAAGGAGTCGTACCCCAAAGACCTGGGAGGAGGAGAAGGAGGAGAAAGAAAAGCAGGACAAGGAGAAGCAGCAGGAGGAAAAGAAGGAGATGGAGACTAAGGAAGACGATTACCGATCGAAGTATCGCAGCTTCGAAGAGGTAAATTTTTTTATCCAAGCTTTTACAATAGCTTTCCCAAGACAGGTCATTGCAACTTTACTTGTAATCTTCACATTGAATATTTAACTATCACTCTCCCTACTAGCGCTACCGGCCTTCGTCTTCCTCCTCCGCCATTTCTACAGTCAGCACTGCCTCCACCCCGTCCTACTCTAGCACCACATTGTCCTCCAGTTCCAGCTCCCTCAACAGGCCCAACAGTCTGACGGGGATCACCTCCTCCTATAGCCGTTCCTCCAGAGATACAGAAAAAGGTCAGTAACTTGCCGTTCCCATCAACACTGCTTCGCCACACTGATTCCATTCATGGTCGATTGTTAGGGCTGCAATTTTTCATCTAAAATCTTGCCTGAAAATCTTTGCTTTCAATAAATGAGTATATGGCAATTTCTGAGGTGATGGCAGCAATCAAAATATTTTCTAGACTGGCCTACTCGTCCATTTTAGATTGACTACATAGATGATGTTGTTAAACCTGGGCTCGTCTTGATGCCCTCTTTTTGTGTGCACTAAAGTAGGTGTACTAACACTGCCAAAGCCAATTTTGGCTAGCTTAACTATCATGGAATTGAAATAGCCTAAGCTGTCCCCTCTGAAATAAAGCCAAATACAATAGGGCACAGCATGTGGATGCCTGTCTGCTAAATTCCACCTGATGCTGGTATCGGTCTTCACAGGTCCACATTCACATGGGCAAACTGCCACATGCTGATTAGGGCATTGACACAGAAAGGGATTGGGTTGCGTTTTAAATTAAGTAGCTCTTCTCTTAACGAATAAATCCACAAAGCATGTCTGGGAAAATGGAAGGCAGCTTTAGTCTGTACAACTGAAGGAAGGAAACAGTGACCGCTTTGTTCTCCCACGACCAAAACCCTTTTTTCTCTCTCTCTCTGAACTTTAGCCAAGTCAAGTTGTTGTCATGATTGTGCCTTGTGAAGTCAATTCAATGCCTTGTTTAACCCGATTTATTCAGATTAACCAGGTTAAATCTTCTTTTCTTTTCTTTTTTTTTCACTTTGAATTCTTGTTAAGGACTGTATGTGCATTTGCACATTGTTAGTGTCAAAATCATAGGGGTCAAGCTGTGCTCCGTTTGAAATACTGTCCAGATTTCAAAAGCAGATGATTTACAGATATACAAAAGGAACAGATGTTATAATTATTTTGATATCATGGCAGCAATATGTAGTTAAACTTTTGATGTTCTCCTTGATGGACAGAAATGGACAAAAAGGAGGAGGAGAAGGAGGGAGAGGACAAGTCTCAGCCCCGCTCCATACGGGATCGCAGGCGGCCCCGCGAGAAGAGACGCTCCACAGGGGTCTCTTTCTGGACCCAAGATGTAAGAGACTTTCAGAGAGCACTTCTTTCACCATCATAAATATTCATAGCACTCTTCATGAGGAACAGGAGTTTATAACACTTGCAAAAGTCTAAGTGTTACTTTTTAATCATAGAGAGAGTCGTGAGTCGTGTATAACCCACCTATCTGGGTTTTTTGTTTTTTGTTTTTTTTTATTCCAGGGTGATGAAAATGACCCTGACCAGCTGTCCGACTCAGAGGAGGGCAGCACCAAGGGAGAGCCACAGGTAATTCAACACACACAGGGCAGACAGTTGATAAAACTGACTTTTAAGAAGGGCCCTCTAGCCTGACAGCCAAAACCAAGCTATTCCTATTGCTTTTCTTGTGTGGCGTGACATCTGTGTGATTCTTGCCCTTCTACATTCATTCTCTATTCTGGTCCTTCCTCACGTCTCTCGTAGTGAAGGCCAAGCAAGTCCAGTAGTCTTTGATATCCACTGCTCTGCCCCATACAGCTATCATTTCCTCCCCTCCCACTTATCTTTCCTCCTCACCGCCTGTAGCCTTTGAATTTTTATTGTTCCCCCCTCACATTTCCATCTTCTGGTGATTGTCTAGTTGCTAGCCTCACCCATAGATCAGTGGGTTTTAAAAACACACAGACATACAAAGGAAAGGAAGTCTGGGTCAGTGGGGTCAAAGTGCACACATGAATGAGATGGCAGAGAGTTTTCCAATTTGGAGATGAGATTTAAAACGATAACGACAACGAGAAGCTTTCAAAACGAATTAAATGCACTCATACTACTCGTGGTACCACGGTTTAGAGCAGAAAGGACAGTGTTGTGGAAACATTTCTGGCTGGATGAACTTCCTGTTTAAATGGGTGTGTCTTTTGCAGCATAACGTAGAGAACAGACAGTAGTCGTTAACTTGAGCACAATCAGCAGGGAGATGTAAAAAGGAATACACGGCTTCCTGCCATCACTTACTGTAGGACAGTATAAAGGGTGGGTGGAGCAGCAACAGAGCACTAAATAGGAAACAAGCAATTATCTCTGCATTGCGATGAAAACACGTACAGGAAAAGCTTTTGAGTCTCTTCGTTTCCTCCCGGGCACGAAATGAAACTCAAAACCAAATTTGAGTAATGGAGGTTTGGTAGATAATGTGTTTTTTTTAACAGGCTTAAATACTTTTCATTGGAATATTGTTGTTAGGTGAAATCATCAAGACTCAAGTAAAACTCCAACAACCATTGCTTTTGTTATTCATCAATCATTATGTGTTGGATTATAATCCATCTGGTCGTACATTGGATGGTGTTGATCGTTTTTTCCTTTAAGGCTTCAGAACTTTTTCCCTCAGACTGTAGCATTGTTGTGTCACCGCCCTCCATCCGCTTCAGGAAGCTGGCTGCATTTTTAAAATAGCTGGGAGGCCGAACCTCCAAGCCTGACCTCCCTATCTGATGTCTGGCCCCATTCTCAGGGATCTGCACAAGCGCAGCGGGTCCAGAGACACAGTAAGGCCTTGAGGCACTGGCTGACATGGCAGCTGCTTAGGATTTAGTGTGTATGCAGTGTTTTTTGTAGGAAGCTGATTGCAAAGCAGGGAAGGTCAGGTGCAGGTGCGTAGAGAACGGGAGGCTGTAGAATCTGAAAGTGGAAGTTTTGTTAAAAATGAACAGCATGTCCAATCTCGTCCATCCACTCAGTTTTGTTTTGTATGTGGAAACTTATTACAAATGCACTTCACACATTTCCTGAATATGCATGAGCATAAGAGACTGGCTGTCTGCTTTCAATTTCATTCAGTGCATTTCTCTTTGACATTAAAATTTACTTTCATTTTTGCTTTCCTACAGAGCGACAGATTGTCCAGGTATGTTTTACCCCCTTCTTTATCCTTTTTATATGTTATATTTTATCTGTATTGCCAAACAATCAGATTTTAATTGGATGTCTGTTATTACTGTTGTAGGAATGAAAGCACTTCATCCTTAGATCGCAATGACTCCCTTTTTAGCCGTGGCTATGGTGAGAGTCGGAGGACATACTCAAGCCGACTGGATAGAGACGACACCACTGACTATAAGAAGGTATGTACTTCACATGAAACTCTATACTCCAAGTCATGGGATAACAGTTTTCCAGACAGCCACACTGCTGCTTCAGCTCATTTGGTGCCAGACTTTCAAATAAACGTTTTATATCTACTGTAATATATCTAATATTTATTCCCAGGGCTGACAGTCGATGATGTTTGAATCTTGTACCCAGAAGACAGATAACTTCATGACATATGAAAGAATCTATTTTAAAAGACCATGATAACAACAAAAAGTCATGACCTGCACCAAATTTAGTTTTATTTTGATGTCACTGATTGATATTGTGCAGTGAGTCATGAGTAAGCCTTAATAACAAATAATCGAGTCAAATTGATGACTCATAATTTGACTGGAGTAGAAAGTACCAAGTGATAGAAAAAGGTCTCACGTCTATAAGGACAGAGCTGAGGGAAGTTCCTACCTAGAAAATGCAGAATATATGTATTTTACCAATTTTCATTGAAAAATTGCCACATTTTTTGGGGAGGGCAAACAATTTTTTTTAATATTCAGAACACCTTGGTGGTTTGTTTGTTACACTTGTTGACTGTTGGATACGACTGTTGGATACGTTCGTCCCTTCAGCTCTACGAGCAGATCTTAGCTGAGAACGAGAAGTTGAAGGCCCAGTTACGTGACACAGACCTGGAGCTGGCAGACTTGAAGCTACAACTAGAGAAGGCCACGCAGGTGCGCTGAGCTCACACTGCTTCAACTTCTCAGTATTGATGAGATAAATAGGATTCCTGATGAGTCTACTAACTTTGTTTTTTTTTTTTAAACTCTTCTCATTACAGAGGCAGGAACGCTATGCCGACCGATCACAGCTTGAGATGGAGAAAAGGGTAATGACAAAACTAGTTTAATAACTCTGTTACAAATGTCCTTCTATGTTTAATAACGCCGTTAACTTTACTAAAAAGATGTATAACTTCTGTTTCTCTTGAGTTTATCTCAACCTAAATATAGAACTCAGAAGTCCTTCTATCAGTTATTTTGATTAATCCGACCTTCTTTAATCATGTTGGTAACACTACCAATGGGTTTATGTCTGAAGGTAACAAGCAGGCCCCAATATCATCTGGGTGGTGGTATGATCTTAACCTGATTATTTGTATCAGTCTACTCTCTGCTGCTGGCTATCGTGTCACACATGCCCTTGTAGCTGAGGTCAAAGGGAATTCCTCCCGCCTCGCCACCCAGAACACTGCCACCTTCTCTCTCACCTGTTTTTGAACCTCAGAGGCAGCGTGTGGTCACCTCTCTTCAAGACTGCTTATTTTGTTATTTTTGTGTGTGTTTTATGTGAGTCTGAGAAAGTGTGTTTATCTCTATTTATGCAAGAAGCAGAACAATTTTTGTAAAAATCTCTGCTGAAAGAACCTGTGCATGCATTTTAAGTAATAATGCAGGCAGCTGCGTAGGCATGAAATCATAACCCCTGCCGTTGTAAAAATGCATCCATTATTTTTAAGACCATCCCCCATGTGCCATTTGTCTTCACAACCTTTTACAATACTAGAATGTCCCCTTTCTTTAAAAAAAAAAAAAAGACATTGTGAGCTTCCAGTTCATGAGTCATTCCATTAACTTACCATCCAACACAACCTCTAAACATCTCCATCCCCATTTCTTAACTCATTCCTCGTATCCTTTGGATATCCTCAAATGTAAATTATGTAAACATCACTGAATATGTAAGTCTGAACTGGCTGTTGCTTGCAGACGCCTCACAAGACATGCGTGTGTTCAAGTGTGTGCTATCGCTGCACCTTCACCTTCTTCCACACCTGACTTGATGCGTGTGTGTGGATCCTGCACTGTGTGCCTAGTGTGTCTTTTAATTGTCTCTCTGAAATGTGTGAGTCCTGAGTTAACCTGCTTTCCTCCACCCCCCTATAGGAAAGAAGAGCTCTAGAAAGGAAGATTTCTGAGATGGAGGAGGAACTTAAGGTACCACCACACACAGTCAAACACATAGTACATAATATTTTCTGCTCACGTACAGCAGGTTTTAGTATAGTGCTATCTATATAAATCTGGGTCACTTTTTTTTAATAGGATTTAATAGGGTTTAATAGGAGTGATGAGTCATCTCAAATGCCATGATGCTTAGAAGATAATATGGGTTTATTACAGGTTGGATCTTATGGTCACGGTTTTGCCTTTACTTCTATAAATTATGATATCATTGTACTCAACAAATTAATTTCTAAGAACTGGGAGCATGGCCATTAATGCAAGACAAATATGATATGGTTGATAAGAAAAATCCCCTTAAACAGTCACCAAATACATCATCTGATGTTGCCAAATGTAGTTTTGAACCCAAAAATACCGTATTCGCCCAAATATAGTACGACACCCCCTGCTTCACACTAGCCCTGTTGTAGTAACCTGGGTAGCTAGTCTTATCACTCTCATACACACACACTGTCTTGTCAGGCTGATATATTATTTAGTCCGTTTCTGCAGTAAAGACATCATTGAAGACACTTTTGACTCTTTTTCTCTCGTCAAAAATGTATTTCATAAGTTAAACTGGCCTAACTAAACACTTCTAAGGCTGCCAATCTCTTAAAATATAATAAAGTGACTTTAAGCAACTTATTAGACTAAAAACATTAAAGCAACAAATATGCCCTGATGGGGCTTCAAAAACTGGGTCTATCTAAATTTGACTTTATAAATCTCTAGTTCTTGAATTTAACACAACCTCCAATCTTGCAAATGTAATATCCAATAACCTCTGTCCACATGTTAGACTTGTGTAACGTGCACAAGTGCATCTCTTCTTTTCGAGGCACCACAAGTCAGCTGTTGCGATCTATGTTGACATAACATTTAACCTCTTTTATTGAAACGGCCGATTAAATGTTATTTTCCTTGAGAACTGATTTAAGTAGGAGAGAGAGGGGAAAAAACTCCATTAAATTCTAGAGAGTAAGTGTTGTTCCCATCACTGTGATAACAAAAGTGTGTTTATTTTTAGGTGGTAGACAGCTGGCTGATCTTATCAGTGTCACTTTTCCATTCTATCTACAAGCATCATGCTAAACCGGAAAGCTCCTAATCATTCCTTCAGTTTCCAAAATCTGTCCCCATTTTCTAACAATCTTCCTTTTCTGTTTTCCCTTCTTCTTTCTCTCGACCCCTCTTCTCTATTAATTTATACTCTCCTATATCTTTCACCAATCCTTACTCTCCTAATTTGTATCTTGAAACATATTCCTCCTTTCCCTCTCCGGCTGTTCTTTCACTCTCTCCTTCCATCTATCCCTCCTTCCCCCCCTCTCTCTTTGTTCTCCTGTGTTGTGGTTGTTGTTTTCCCCCCCTGCAGAACCTCCCCCAGGTAAAGCAGGTTCAGGCCCTGCGGCAGGTTAAAGAGCGGCTGCAGGCTGAGAACCGGGCCCTGGCCCGCGTGTTGGCAAAGCTCTCGCAGTCTGCCTGCAGCCAGCTGCCCACCGTCGACCTCTAAGCCACGTCCGTCTGTCCACCACCATCTCCTCCTACTCCTCCTCTTCTTGTTCTTCTTCACCTTCCCCCTTTCTCCCAACCCCATTCTTCTCATGCTCCATTCGTGCTCTGCCCGCACCCATAGACAGGCAGGTGCCCAGCCGCCCAAACATCACTGGTTTTGTAAACTCCCCTTTCCACCCCCCTCTGCCTCCCCAGAGCTTTTGGTTTTCAGATTGGGGAGGGTGTTTTTACAACAGGACACTCTCCTTTTACAGTACTGATTAGTTCCACACCTTTCAGCTAATCCTATATGTATCAAAATAACTAACACATTTTAAATTGGTGGAGATAAAGCTCTCAGGTAGGTATGAATTAAGGCTGTCTAAATTTACTACAAAGCTGAATTATTAAGTACTGTAAAGGAGAGTGTCCTCTTTGTAGTGTTTAGTCGATGCTTCCGTCAGAGGGAGCTCAGTAGTTCAGTTTGGCTTGTTCTGGCTTCTCTGCATGAAGTGGCTTCGTTGTTTTGGCATCGAATTTTTTTTTTTTTTGGCCCAAATCTTCAGAGACTGAACCCTTTTTTTTTTTTTTCCTTTCCCCGTCTTTACTCCCCAAAATTTAATTTGACAGATGACATCAATCAATATTAAAGTCTGCTGCATGCACCAGAAGGTTTATTTATACACAGGGTTAGCTCTGTGCCTGAACAACATCAAATATGTTTAAACTAGCAGTTGATTTGTCATCTGTAATCAGCAAGTGACCGCTTGTTTGTTTTTTTTAAGGGGTAATCTCTTGTTGGAGTGTCCATGCTGTGTATCAACTGTGAAAACTGTAGAACACAATTTGTCCTCACCACCACAGCTTCTGTCATTTTCAAGATTTAAACAACACCAGTTTACATAGTTATTGGTAGAATTAAAGACACACCTCTATACTGTCAGGAGAATTTTTAATAGCCATGATGCTTTTGTTGGAGATATTCAGGTTTACAGAATTTTGTTGAGCATTGTACAGCAATTCAGCCAATGTTAAACGAAAATTCAAGTTCACCAAATGATGTGACAATTAATGACTTAACACTACAATCAGACAATCAATACAATGAATTCACCCATTATAGCTCACTATAAACATCCAAAAAGAGAGTGTTGTGTATGTTGTCTGCCTGTCAGACGTAATGAAGATTTACTTTTGATACTATGGAACCCGGCAGGTGTCATTATTTACTTAAGTCATGCTCTTAAATTGATTGTTAATGTGCACAAATTAACAGAACATTGAACAATGGTGTTGACATTTAACAACATGTAATTTCTCCCCCAAGTAATTAGTTTAGTTTCATTTTAACATATGTTTAATGGATCCTCTAATGTTGTTTAAAAAGCAAAATCTAAATAAAATCCTAAAATCTCAGTCCAAATTCAAAAGAAAACTGCATTAAAGCTGCAGTAAGGAATTCTTTTAAAAATAACTTTTTGTCATATTTGCTAAACCTGTGCCCAGATCCAGACTATAGTACATGAAACTCATAATCTGTTCCTAACCTTTCACAGATTACCTGTTTCATGCACTACTGTCAGGATATAGTGCCAGTTGAAGCAGATATGCAAATACAAAGTTATTTTTAAAAAGATATGACGGCTGCTGCTTTAATTGCAAGGGGCTCATTTAGATTAGCTTATCCATGGCTCAGCTTATAACTGATAGCATCCAAAGCTGACCAGTTTTGCTGAAACCACATCCAATGTAGCATCACAACTGTGTAATGGGGCTAATGTAATATGATAACCTAATTGTATTTATATGATGAAATGGATTTAGTATTTTTAGGAACCTTAAAGCCACAACACAGCTGAGTAACACTGAGTAACCGTAACAACCATTTTTTTCAAGTGCATAATTTCCTTATTTGTACATAAAATCAAGATGAGTTACTTCTGACACCTGCCGGGCTCTTTAGGATATAATAAAATGATCAAGATTTCACTTTTTTTGCACTAGATCAAATAAAAAAGTGGCTTTCTCGTCTGCTGTGTATTTTTGTGGCTGCCAGTGAGCAGCCGTACAGATTCTGCATGGCTTTTTCAGGATCTTTGGCCTTGTGGTGTGCCCGCTTTTACTTCTCTCTTTCTCCTGACATGGAACAAGGACTTATTTTTTTTTAAAGGAGAAAATAAAACATGAGAGATGCTGTGTGACTCCAAAGATTGCTTACACAGACTGCAATTAACAGTTTGTAAAACTGGCCTGACCGTGTATCTGTCGAGACTTGTCTAAGCCTTCTCTCTTTGTGTCTCTTCCTCCCTTCCCTCTTTCCTTTTATTCCCTTTCAGATGCTCCCAGACTTGAAAGCAGATAACCAGAGACTA
>JAPMOB010247894.1:0-11213 GCA_029875015.1 Lepomis gibbosus
AGACTGAATTTCAGGGGGAGGAAAACAGGTGAAAACATGAAAGATGAAGAGGCTGTTCATATTTAGTGTGCAGCTTTGAGCTGGGTAATACTAGAATGAGCTGACAGCATACAACAAAAACAATTAACAACTTGGGACACAGAGATAATCACATATTTTTAAGTTTTGTGGATTACTGTTATTAGTCATGCTAAATTTCCTAATGATTCCTGTTTATCACTAAAACTTGGTTGTTGACATTAGCAAGTAGCGCAACTGTTGATGCAATCTAAAAGCAGGTCCAGTAATGTAGGCCCTTGGCTTTGAATTTGAAATGATTTGTCTAACAATTAGGTTTCCTGAACATTTGATACTTTTCCATGGACCTTTTGATACTTTTGTTTTCACAGTCAAACAGTTAAGGTTCAGTCTATAAAGAATGTAGCTCCACATATTTGGGGTGCTGGAGCTGACATTCAATGTCAAAAAATAGGAAAAGCATTTACATGTCAGTCTCCCAGAAGAAGGCTAAAGAAGGCCTCGAACCATTCTGTGCAATGTTCATTTATTGATTTTGCACAAAATGGGGTGGTGATGGAGCAGTGGATAAGACACATGCCTTAGGTGTGAGAGACCCGGGATCAATTCCCACAGTGACACATCCACCAACGTGTCCCTGAGCAAGACACTTAACCGCTGGTTGCTCCAGCAATAGCAATTGTAAGTCGCTTTGGATAAAAGCGTCAGCTAAGCGAATAAATGTAAAATTGCACTTAAGTACAGTACTTCAGTAAATGTACAGTTACGTACCACCACTGGTGTATTCTTTTGAAACCAGCTGTTTTTCAGAGCTTGTTAGAGGATCAAACAATGAAAAAATCTACAGATCATCTCAGCTGCTTTGAAAACAAACTAACAACATGAGGACGCAAGCAGAAATTGATTTGTTTATGTTTCCACATGCTTCTATTTTGGACACACAATACGTAGCAGCAGTTCGACTTCTGTGTTATTATTTTGTCTGTATTAGTCAATTTTATTATTTGTCCAAAGTAGGCATTGGAATGCTTCAGCACGCATATAAACATGTAACACAACATGAGAAACATACAGCAGTTGGCCTGAACATTTTTACAGGGTGGCTTATACCAATGCACAATGAGTCTTTTAAGCTCCTCTGGAGAAGGCTATAAGTGTCCACCGTAAGCATGCGGGGCCTATAGATAATATAAAGAACACTGACTATTACCAACCTCCCATAGCAACATAACCATTTCAATGTAATATGCGTCACCATCAACAGAACGTGACACATCGCTATAATTCTGGATATTGCTGTTGACACGCAAGATCAACACTACAAATACAATATACTGCACCTCAATAATAAAAAGCATAACTGAAACTGTCTGTATCATCATCATCTTCATCCACATCCCCACCACCATCACCATCACTAAGGTAACAAACTTGTCAACAACAGCAGCAGTTACCTCATCTTTCCATTAGCATTCAAGGCTTGAATGGAGACATGGATGAAGGATTTCTTGGACCTGTTTTTCATGGCAATAGGGGCCTTTAAGCGCAGGCCAGATGGTAACAGCTTTAGGGGATGGGTACAATCTGAGTGAATGGCCATTGCTTTTTTTTAAGCACCTGCTTGATGGATACATGATTCAAATACTGAACTGTACTCCTGCTATCTTACTGGTCACCTTAACAATCTTAGCAAGGGCATTCTCTCTTTGGTACCAAGGTTGCCATACCAGCAGATAATAGCAAATGAGATGGCAGACTCATTAAAGACTCTATATAAAACAGTGTCATTAGAGTCTTATCAGCTTAGCAAATATCCTTAAGCAAGAAAAGGTGTTGCTGGCTTTTCTTACATAACAGATGACACGCTGAGCCTATCCAATAGGCTAATAATTTTAAAAAACAACTCACAATAACATTTAATATACAGATTATGCATTTATAAGGGCAAGGAGCGAAAAGAGACACTTTTCATGTCACCAAACAAAGAAGATGAAAGATTTTTACCTTGCTGCCTCTTTCTTCCCCCATAAAATTAGCTCCTGCTGGCTGATAAATGTTATCAGTATTATTTGTTTGTCCTTCACCCTCAACCACATCACAGTTATTGGGCTTTCTAAAGAAACTTCGGACACTCAGCTGTCGTGACATTTGTGATAGCTAGGCTATGTGGTAATCTGACCAGTCCAAGGGGGATGCACTTATATGCGCCTTATTAAACATACCATAACACAGATCCATAATCTTATTGATGCTGCTTGTTCGACATCTCAATACTGGAGCACACTTAGCGCTCAAAAGCTCAAAAACTACCGACAAACACAGAGTGTATACCTGCTGGTGGTTGCTGCACAAGTATGCACCATCGGGACATTTCAGTGTTGACGATCAGTAGAGAGTGACAGCAGTCAGATCTGACAGATGTGGAACTGGCCATTTGTGAAAAAGTGAATAGGACATACAGAGTGGAAACAGATGAAGATTTGTGGAGATCCGGGAGGATCGGCTGGCAGGTTCAGTCATGTCATGGGATTGAATCCTGCTTGAGACATATGTCATTCACCAATCTTTCCTAATTGTCTTCAATATGAACTCTCTATAAGGCACTTTGCTCAGCTTTTTATGTTCTTGTCGTGTCGTTGAGATATTTACTGCTTTAACAATTCTCCCCTGAGGGATCATTAAAATTTTATCTCATCTTACCTCATCTCCTCTAATGATTCCTCCTGCTCTGCACACTTTGTCAGGTGTTTTTTATTTTAAGCCTGTCCCCCTCCTGCATGTGCCAGACGTGTGGATTCAGTGAGCGTTATGGTGAGGTGTCATCGCCTGTGCACACATACTAAAACCAACCTGTCTTTTCAATCCAAACAATTATCCTCACTTAAGTGAAATAATTACAACGCCTACTATTATTTATCCCTGCAAGAGAGCCGGGAGCATTTTAGTTAGGTTTTAACAGCTCACACAAAAATAGTCATGAAACACAATTAATGCTGCTGTTTTTTCATCATTACAAAAACTTGGTGTTGAATTAAGATGACAAGCTTAATGAATTTAAAGACACCGTCTGTTCTGGCAGACAAATAACAATTCAATCTGATTTCTTAACTTTCTTTTTACATTGAATTTATAATAATTTATAACTAAAGACAACAATTTTGTTGGCTACTTGTAAAGGCTAACTACTGATTCTCACAGGCAAAAATAGACACAGGTACACGTTGTGGTCTAAAGGTACGAAAGGAAGCCGTTTATTGGTTCGTGTGTTTCAAAAGACAAAGTACAGCAGAGTTTGATGGGGAAATTGTTAGTTTGCATTTATTTAGTCATAAGTGACTACAGTTCATCCTGTACCACATGCTGTGGCCATCCAAAAATCATTTCACATAAAAGCACAAATTTGAACCTCATGGTGGCGCTAGAGCAGATGTCATGGGATCACCAAAATCCTTGTATCTTCATCATATTAGAACCATGAATTTTTTGTACAAAATTTGGTGCCACTGTACTATATAGCAGTGTAGATATTTTAAGGGAAAACAATGACCTATTGACTGCCAGAGGTAAAGTCAAGGGCTCACAAGATTAGATTCATCATCTTAAATGTCTGTGCTAGATATTGAGATATTGCAGGCTGGTCCAAAAAGCCATCCAATTAGCATGGCTAATTACTAATTACATGTATTACACTGAACAAAATTATAAAAGCAACACTTTAGTTTTTGCCCCCATTCATCATGAGCTGAACTCAAAGATCTAAGACTTCGCTATGTTCACAAAAGGCCTATTTCTTTCAAATATTGTTCTCAAATCTGTGTTAGTGAGCACTTCTCCTTTGCCCGAGAAAATCCATCCACCTCACAGGTGTGGCATATAAAAATGCTGATCAGACAGCATGGGTATTGCACAGGGGTTCCTTAGGCTGGCCACAATAAAAGGCCACATGAAAATGTGGTTGCATCACACAGCACAATTCCAAAGATGTCCCAAGTTTTGAGGCAGCGTGCTATTGGCATGCTGACTGCAGGAATGTCCACCAGAGCTGTTGCCCGTGAACTGAATGTTCATTTCTCTACCATAAGCCGTCTCCAAAGGCGTTTCAGAGAATTTGGCAGTACATCCAACCAGCCTCACAACTGCAGACCACATGTAACCACACCAGCCCAGGGCATCCACATCCAGCATCTTCACCTCCAAGATCGTCTGAGAGCAGCCACACGGACAGCTGCTGCAACAATCGGTTTACATAACCAAAGGATTTCTGCGCAAACTGTCAGGAACCGTCTCAGTTAAGCTCATCTGCATGCTTGTTGTGTTCATCGGGGTCTCAACCTGAATGCAACTTTGCACAGCTATTGAAGAGGAGTGGACCAACCTTCCACAGGCCAAAATCAACAACCTGACCAACTCTATACGAAGGAGATGTGTTGCACTGTGTGAGGCAAATGGTGGGCACACCAGATACTAACTGGTTTCCGGACCCCCCCTGGACCTCCCCAATATGGTGAAACTGCACATTTTCAAGTGGCCTTTTATTGTGGCCAGCCTAAGGCACCCCTGTGCAATACCCATGCTGTCGGATCAGCATGTTCAGATGCCAGACCTGTGAGGTGGATGGATTATCTCGACAACGGAGAAGTGCTCACTAACACTGATTTTGACCGATTTCTATACAATATTTGAGAGAAACGGGCCTTTTGAGAAAGTCTTAGATCTTTGAGTTCAGCTCATGATGAATGGAGGCAAAAACAAAAGTGCTGGGTTTATAATTCTGTTCAGTATGTATTATGTGTTCTAATACAGTTAATGCAAATATGCATAGCGAATGCTGATGGTGCTTCTTATTAGATAATTACAACTGAAATCTCTTATTTTCCTTGTGTTTTTATACCCACATTGCACATTCTTGCCCCGAGGCAACAAAAACACATCTGGGTGGCGGTGATCAAGACCCCACTCTTCAGTAGAGAGTTAAGTTTCCCTATGCTCTGAAGTTGCACACTAATGAAGATAATGAGACTTAAAAATAAAGGCTAATGAGTGTTTTTCTGTCACCGGGGCAGACAGTACCCTTGCTGCGATGTTATTTTCCCATTGGGGAGCTGTATCGAAATAGCCAGAGTACTCAAGCTTTCAGGAGACCAGCAGGAGCTCCTATAACCTGACTGACTGACTGATCAATTACAGTCCTGCGTGTTTGAAATGACTGATATGGGGAAACTGATTGACAGCCGGCAGTTAAAAATAGACCCTCCTTGGTAACGGGGATGGAGACTGAAACCGGAGGCTGCAGGTTTTCCCTGTGGAGTTTTCAGCTTCATGTGCTGAGCAGCCGTTGAGTTGTCTTACACTCCCTTTGAATATTTCAGGTTTATTTGGATTATGTGCTTCATATCCACATTGACAAAAGAGAATTGAAAGAGGCAAAACAAAATAGGGAGCTTATCAATTATTCATGAGCCTTTCCCATCCTCCCTTTTGAACACGATTCCTCNTTTTTTTTTTTTCTCACTTGGGACTTGTCTGTTTTTTTTCTTTCTTTCTCCTCCTCCTTTTTCTTCTTCCTTTTTGGATCTTGAAAAATCCCCTCCTCTCAAAACCTCCACTGTGTGAAGAGTCAATGCTCATCTCAATTTGAGCGATTTGTTTACCTTGTGAGACGTTGGCTTTGTCGTGGTCTCATGTGACAGCCTCTCCTGGGATTAAAAAAACAACACCAGATATTAGTCCTGACAGCAGGGAGGAGTGATTGCAATGAAACAGACCAGATTTCTACCTCATTCTCTCTCTGTTTCTTTTTTACCCGTTTCTCAGATCACACGGATCGGCCTGATTGTTCACAAAACCAAAACGCAGGATTTCCAGGTGTTGGCGGGCTCAGCAGGGTTTCTCATGGCCGCTTATAGTGTCGGTAAGAAGCCCTAAAACAGTGTTGCTGTTCCTCACTGTTCTGTAGCTTTCATCCCCCAGGCTGCAATCTCCCCTACTGTTTCTTTTCTTTTTATCTGCAAGTGGAGAAGCTGAGTTTGTTTTCTTTTCATATATCTTAAATTCAGGTCCTCACTGCACAAATACAAATGTGAAGAAATGTCCACATAATAATTTTTTTTTGTTTTGATAACTGCTCATCATGAAACTGCTGGCTATCAGATGTAAACACCCCTCTCTATCTACCCATGAACACTTGCTTGTGGGATCACTTCCTGTAGTTGTTTCAGATTTCACTGCAAAACTTTAGATGTCATCCTGATATTTATTTGCTGGGGGAACATGCCCTAAGCAGGTCCTGATTTTGAGATTGAATCCTACCGCTCAAGCAGCTGTGTTATGTACTTTCACTGTAAAAATCAATGTGCAAAAGCTTTACTTGAGACATCCTGTTGGGACATGTGATCTTTCATTTTCATTTGAAGTTGCAGCAAATCATAAAACATCTTAGTATTTCGGCCATGTACAGTGTACTGTAAGCCTGGATAAGATAACACGTTAGGGGATAGGCATCAATATAATACTAAGGAACCTAACGAGTCATGTTCGCCCACTGTCTCTCACACACACACACACACACACACTCCCACAGCTCTCTCATCTTTGCTCTTTGACATCCTCTCATTTCCATAACTGAAATAAGGGAGTAATTGGCTGTGTGAGTGACTTACACAGCTAATGCAGAGCAAGGGAATGCCAGTGAGTAATTAATATGAAAATGTGTCCACGCTGTGAGTGTGTGTTCAAGTCTGAAATTAATGCTCTCAATAACCCCCAAAATAATGCTGAAAGTGTCAGTCAAAACCTCTTAGAGCCTCACAAGAAAGAGCTTTGATTGCAAAATCACTCACATCTAATATCTGCAGATTCAGCATGCTTGTGTTTTACTAAATGATCACAGGCAAGGGCTCAGATTCAAACAAAAATATCTCTTATCATGGTTTCCCTGTTTCTCTGACAGAAATATGTTTTCCAGCTGTTGATGTCATTATTATGCAAGGACATTTATTCAATTTTGTGAAATTGTACCTTGTTTAGTGGTTGTGCATGTGTGCATATGCATAATCATGTTGTTGAGAAACTACAGGTGATGATGGCATCTTAAATTATATGTGTCACTGATTTTTCATGTTTAAACAGTACTGCTGCCAACATTAATTTAGTGAAGGAGAGTCAAATTTAAACCAGAACTTCATAATAACACACATAGCTAAACACATACAGTCTCCAACCTTGCTGAAATGTGGAAAGATAAAAAAAGATAAAAGTATTTCTGTTGTTAGCTTTAACAAACACAGTTTCCCACAAGCTCGAGACCAGCACTGTTTAAACGTCTCCTGCATGACAAAGAGTGGTGAACTGAAGAGTGGAAAGCCGAAAGGTGTAAATGTGTTTCAGGCTTACAGCTCAAAAAAAGACAAGAAAATATTTAAAGTTTTACCAACATCTGCAATGCTGGTAAAACTTAATGGGAGCTATACTTTTTTAATTTAAACATATCAACTTAATGAAAATCATCGACAGTTAAAGCATTAATTAGATTTATATTTACATTTTACTTTCTCAGAAAGACTAAACACTCTATATGAGCGATTGTGTTGAGTCAGAGAAGTGAGTGGGAGTGTTGTCAGCAGTGTTAGGGCTCTGCGTTCCATTTATTCTTTGTTGTTAGTAATGTTATCTTGCCAGTATGAGAAAAGTTGAACACATGACAGCTGATGTCCATGGTTCTACCTAAACTATTTTTATTCAGGTGGACTATCTGGAATAGAAAGATAAATGTTAAAGGTGGAAAAGTGTTAATTGATTATGACAGTAATTTAATTAGTGTGATTTGTGTGAATGTGTTTATTTCCACGTGTTATTGGTGGAGATCAGTTGGTTCTGGCCTGTTCTCCCACTTTCCTGGACATTTTAAATCAGATAGTGTCTCTCTTCATGAGCTGTCACTAGCAGTGCAGCGAGGAAGCGCAGCCGCAGCGTTAGGTAAGCTGCTGTCAGCTGTGTGATCTGAGCGGCAGCAGACCACAGAAACATAAATCAGACAAAATCTGCCCATCAGTAGCCGCCGGCTCGTCTATCCACAACAACAACTCCAAGGCCACGGACGGAGGCTGACTGCTTTTCAGACACAGCTATTGAGATGTCACACTGAAAGGCCTTGATATCTTGTTGCCTGGGAAAATGAATAGGCCCATGTATGCATCTCTGTAAATAAAAAATACAGGCATCATAAGAAGCGCTACTGATGTGTCAGGACAGAAAAATGACAGGATGGAATTTGATCTAAAAAACGATTACTGTTGTCAGAGAAGTGGTGGATGGCTTTATTTAAGAGGAATACATGTTCAGCTTAAACTCGGGCAGTAAACATACCTCACCTTGTTCCGTTTTACCTTCGATTGTTTGAACACTGAATTCTTTCCACACATTTTCAAGTGAAACCTACAGCTGAAGTATGATTCTCTGTTGGTTGAGGAAATCCTCCAGCGTCTTGGGTAACTCAAGTGCTTCGTCTACTTTGCTGTGGTGAATGCTAATGTTTTAGTGCTTTGTGCATGATTGGTGGGTGGATCATTTAATATTCTAAACATGCTAAGCACATTGATTGTACCCAGCAAACTGATCAAACCTGCTTTCACAGACCAACTTCTTGAGATGAAACTGAATTTTAATAATTTGTCTATAGTGCTCTATATAGAGCTGCTAATGTGACTGTAGACTTAGTTTTAGTTTTCTCTTTTTGTTGAGACAAGTTATATCACAAAGGGATGTTGAGGTTCAAGAACATATCTCATTTTATAAAAAAAACTAAAGAAAGAGTGTGAAAAAGCTTAAAAATATATGTATTTTAAATCCTTGAACTTTCCATTGTGATCTGGGTGTCTAGGTGCTGTTGGCGGAGTGTGTGCGCTGGCTAACGTGCTTGGCCGAGAGCTGTGTGAGTTGGAGCGTTTGTGTGTGTCCGGTCGCTGGGAGGAAGCCAAAGTCCTGCAGCAGCGCCTCATCGAGCCCAACGCCGCCGTGAGTACCATCTGCTGCATGGTGGACACTTTTAGCCTCCACAGAACAAATGCTCCTCAGAGACTGACTCCCACAAATAGTGACAGACTGGAGGTTTAGTCACATTTCTGAGAGGTAGAACTGATCTAGAGCCTGAAGCTACAGTTGTTTTAGGTCAGGAACTGCAGTTTTGGAACATTGAGATTTGTATTGTTGAAGATTTTGGGTCATTGGCTGCATTTGATGACCTTTACCTTATACCTTATACTCAACAAAAATCTCATATCTGTCTCTGAAACATGTTTTAAGAAGTCCAGCCTGCCCTTCACTGTCGTATGCATATGCCAATTTTACATCAGGCATTGATAAAAAGTAACCTTATAAAACCAATAAAATGTTTTAAGTAAACCACTTTCATGTAAATATGTAAAATCAGCACTACTACCTTTGCTGGAGTTGAATTTCGGCCAAGTATCTGCTGAGATGGTAGATAGTACAAGATTTAAAACATACCACCATTTTAAAAGGAGGTGAATTCTTTTGTAAACAAATAGTTTAACTATGAAACACCAGATCCTGTAAATTTCAAAACTCTTTCTTTTGGAAAACTTCTAGAAAAAGACATGTCTTTGCTTTGAGGTAATTTGTACAGTATGAAACTGAAACAGACACCCAATGAGACAAAGGATGGCACTACACAACACAAAGTTAAATGTCAGAGTTGTGTGCTGTATGTTCACGGTGCCATTCTGAGCCTGAGTGAGATGTGTGAGGAGACAGCACTGAATAATTAGCTTCAGGCTACAAATGTGTCTGTTAAGGTGTGTTAAATGTCACTGCCCTATCAATCTACCACGCAAACACCCCCACATGCTGCACCCGGAAAATCCAACTCCACTCTAATATCAAGTGACACGCGGTTTGGATGTAGCTCAGCAGCCAAATATCGATCACAGATAGTAAGACTGAAGTAGACTGATTGGAGCTCTGTGTTGCTAGGTGACCAGGAAGTTGGGAGTTCCCGCCCTCAAGCAGGCGATGGAGTGGTTTGGTTTCCACGGAGGTGCCTGTCGATCACCTCTTCAGCCGCTCACAGAGGCAGAGACTCAGCAGCTGAGGCGGGACTTCTCCACCAACGGCTGGCTGTGAGGTGACCCGCGAAAAGTGTATGTGTGTGTTCAGTTCCTAGACCAGTCAGTGTGATAGGGCAGGGGGAGAGGGGCGCAACAAGAAAATATCAAAAACTTTATCAAGTAAGTGTGCAGGCGTTACCTTTGTTCATTGGTTTCCTGTATTTGACAACTGTACAGGAGGTGATTTTTATCTAACTCACCTGTTTAAATTATAATAAACCTTAAAGTCGCGCATAATTAAGGACTGGTCGCTTTGAGTGGCAAGTGGGTGCCCTCTCAGGTGGCTAGCAGCTAGATGGTTCAGCAACCAGACTTCATTTGACCCACCTCTTTGCCCAGTTTTTGATTAGCTAAAGTCAGGCACTGCCAAGATGGCAACAGTGGAGCCGTCTGTAGCCGCCCACACTGAGCTTCACAAGGGCTCTTCAGAAACCTATGGGTGATGTCATGGAAACAATGTCCATGTTTTATACAGTCACAACACATCCATATATGTATCAGACTGGGTATTGATCACTAATGAAAAAACATGATAGAAAACTATAGATTCTCAAAAACAACTTCCCTGCCCCCTCCTCGTGTTGTTTTTAAATAAAGTTACTCTAAAATAAATCAATATCATACAATCAAGTTGCTTCTCTGCTGCACCTCAGTACAAATATTCAATAAGCTGTCAAGTTAGAGAAATATTATTAAAGAAATGTTGAATATGCGCTTGTTTTGACAATAAAACTTGCATTTCACTTAAATAATATTTGTTTTCACTTTATTTTAACTATGAAGAACGGACAGATTGGTGTTTGGTTGTTCGCAAAAGCAAGTGTAAAAATGATTTGTCAATCAAATGTTCTTTTTTTTGGGAAGGTGGGTAACCTTGCACTGTACTGTAAAGCAATACAGTATTATTAATAGTGGTGGGCCGTTATCGGCGTTAACGGCTGCGTTAACGCGAGACTCTTATCGGGCGACAAAAAAAATATCGCCGTTAATCTACACTCAAAGTTAGGTTGGGAGCTGGGTCTATACTACGCAAGCTATGATGACTTTCACCTTGATATTTTAGCGCCGAAT